>OVBA01000733.1:0-57300 GCA_900406435.1 Lepidium aucheri | reverse complement strand
ATGAGTATGCATGAAAAGTATTATTTATATAATTTATTTTTATTTTCCTAACTATATCTAAATTTAACAAATAAATTTAATAAATGGGTTTAAATGGGTACAATTTAATTTTACCAAAACCCATTTAATAAATGGGTTTAAAATTTTACAACTTACCCATTTATTAAATGGGTTTTGCAAACCCATATTAACATTCCTAATAATACACATAGATTAAGAAAATCAGTAATTCTTAATCATTTAATCATTATTCTTTGTTTTAATTAATAGGATGTTTAGAGTTAATGAAAAAGCATTACTTTAAATAAATATATATAGAGTTTTATAGGTTATTTCTCCATAAATTCTTTAATTTTGATCTCTTAAGGAACATTGTAAACATAAATACAATTAATATACTACACAAAATCAATCTTTCAGAAACTAAGAAAAAACGCCAGATAATGAAACCTTTTGTAACGGAGGTAGTACTTTTCTTAGAATTTTTAGTTCACATATTATGTGTTATATCTACTCTATTAATCGGGTTCATTTGCCATTTTTTCTCACAAATAACATTCTCTTTTTGTAAATATGACATTTATTACCCCTTGATTTGTTCATGCCAATTCGATTTCATAAATGACAATTTTACCTTTTAATAGTTTTACCCGATTCATTAGTAGATTATCCAAATTCTGATCATATTTTTTGAGTGATTAGACAATAAAACCATTGGTTAATCAGATATGGAAAATACCCTTCGATTTATGAATAGAAGTAAAATTCATTAATAGTGTTTACATCTTTTAATATTATACTTTTGACCCGAATAAATAATGGAAATCCAAATTATAATTAAATTTATCTAATTTATCAATAGATAGTCCATCCAAATTTTTCTTATTTAACCTATAAGTAAGTAAAGTTTACATATTTAAATCAAATACTTGATTTTTATAGTTTAGATAACTTCAAATCATTTCTATATTTATCAAATCAACGGAAAAACAAATCTAGCAAAGTCTAATATTCGACCTAATTGTAATATATATATATTTCATTATTCTTTAACCTTCATAACACATTCCGATGTCTAGGTTGGAAAACAGAAGAAAACAAATCGTCGCCTTAAAACACAATTTAGTAATGAACTCCAGTTCAAAATATGAATCGGCATACTGACCTGAAAACTATACCAGTGGGGATTTCTAACAATATGCTGATCATTGTTTGGTTTGTTCTGGTTTGACGAAAAATTGCTTGCAAACATTGTCAATCAGAAATTCATTTTCGAGAGATGTGTCTTGGGAAAATCACCATAACTTTTGTATCACAACTCTAAGTGCGATTCAGTTTTCTGCTACGCGGAGATATTTGGGTTATTAAGGTGCACACCAGTTTTCGTTACATTATTAGTTGATTTCCTCCTTCGTTTCTCTTTTCACTTTTATGGTGGTTAGATGAAATGACGGCTAGAGTTTTATGATTCATAACTCTTTTATGGATTCATTTTTGAGTAATTTTATATTTTTATTATAATAGTATGAAAATAAAATTTATTGTATAACTTTTTTGATTAACGTAATATTATTATTTATTTAACTTAATACAATTTTTTAATATTATGATAGTTTTACGCGAATATTTTTTTTGTTTGATATATGTTTTAATATAATAAAAAATTTAGTTTTGTTTTGCATGAACATGTAAGTTTTTAGTGCTTTAATGGAATTTACCTAAATAATTTTTTTACTATTGTCTATGTTTTGATTTTGTTAATTTTTTTTGTTGCAAGATAAACCTAATACAAACCATCATCTTAAAATGCAATTTACTGATAAAATTCATCTTAGAATATGAATCGGTAAATATATCAAAAAACTAGATCATTAGGGCTTTCTAACAATATGTTGATCCTCGTTTGGTTCTTTATGGTTTGACCACAAACTGCTTCCGAACATTGATAATTGGAAATTTGTCTTGAGAAAACCACCATAAATTTTGCATCACAACTCTAAATGCGATTTTATTTCGGGTTCACATAAATATTAGGGTTATCAAGGTGCACATAACTTTTCGTTCTATTAGGAGTTGTTTTCCTCCTCCATTTCTATTTTAGTTTTCAAGTGGTCAGATGAGTGACGGTTAAAGTTTTAGGATTCCTGATTTTTTTTAAGGATTCATCCACGAATGTAAGTACTTTTAATTTTTTATTATATTTGTTATGCAAATAGCAATTATTTTATATTTTTTAATAATTTACTATTATTATTTATTAATTTAATGCAAATTGTTTTAAATATTATGATAGTTTTACGCAAATACATTTTAGTGATAGATATATGTTTTAACATGATAAAAAATTTAATTTTGTTTTGCAAGAACATGTAAGTTTTCAAACGATTTTAATGGAATTTACCTAATTTTTTAAATATAATATGTTTTTTAGTTTAATTAAATTTCATTTTTTTTTGCAGGATAAACCTATTACGAACCATCCTCTTAAAACATAATTTATCGATGAACTTCAACTCATGAAATTGATCGACAAACTGATTTGAAAACTAAGCAATTGAGGCTTTCCAACATATGTTGATCATCGTTTGGTTCCTTCTGGTGTGACGAAAAACTGTTTATGAACATTGATAATCGGGAATTCATTCTCGAAAAATATATCTTGGAATAACCACCATAACTTTCGTATCACAATTCTGTATGCGATTTTGTTTTCTTTAACACAGAGATATTAGGGTTATATATCAAGGTGCACACAAATTTTTGTTTCATTATGAGTTGTTTTTTTTTCTTCTGTTACTATTTTTTCTTTCATGTGGTGAGACATGATGACGCATTGGGTTTTACTATTCATAGTTTTTTATGGATTTATCCAAGAATGTGAGTAAATGTTTAAAATTTTTATGCGAAGAAAATTTATTGTATATTTATTTTATTAATGTTATATTATTATTTTATTTTAATACGAATTGTTTTTAATATTATTTGATAGTTTTATGTAAATATATTTTATTATTTGATATATATTTTAATATGATAAAAAAAAATTTGTTTTGAAAAAGTATGTAAGTTTTTAACATTTTAAATGGAATATACCTAAATATTTTTTAATATTATATATATTTTAGTTTAATTAAATTAAATTTTTTGTTTTTCTATAATAAATTTGTTACGAACCGCCATTTTAACAGACAATTTATCGATGAACTCCAGCTCAAAATATAGATTAGTAAATGGATCTGAAAACTATATTATTGGGGCTTTCTAAAAATATGTTGATTGTCGTTTAGTTTCTTCTGGTTTGACGGAAAACTGTTTTCGGACATTGACAATCAAAAATTCGTTCTCCAGATATATATTTTGGGTAAACTACCATAACTTTTTTTATTACAATTTTGAATACGAATCTGTTTTGTGTTATGCGGATATTTTATTCAAGAATGTATGTGTAGTATAATCTCGGAAAGAAAAAACGTATCGTTGTCACGATGCAATAAATGTAAATTGGTTATTTGTTTTCTTCTAAACTTTTCTACTTCAATACAAATTCTAATCGAAGTTCGAGAATTCAACGAACCTAGAATCAACAATCAGAATACTGGTGCAGAAGGTAATAGGACAAAAATTAATAACCACGTAAGTACAAGACCATGGATCTATCGTAGGCCTAAGTCGAAATGCATGCCACCAAGTACATTTCAAATTTTAGATAACTTTTACTAATATAATAATACAATCTTTATCATCAAATCATATAATATAATAATAAGGTCATGATAATTCATAACACTATACTCCAAACAAACAGAAACTGAATGATTTTGTCACTAATATCAATGATTCTAGCAGCTTCAGTATTGGGAGTCAATTCTATTACAGTGGTCTCATGAACTAGGTCCCATATCTTTTGAGATATCACTAACATTCACAATTAAATCATTTTACAATTTTGTGTAATTTGGAGAAATGTAGCATGGATCATTTTGTAAATAGAATTGGAAAGTACTATAATTTGTAAACGTCGTATTCTGTTATTTCAGGTTTGAATATTTTTCGAAACAAAAATTATGTTTGTGCTGCATTAGGGTATTCACATGGTTTTCTGATTCTAAAACTAGTGAGATCTTATCAGTAACACTTACTATTTCTTTTCTTTTTTTTTTAATGTAATTTGGAGAAATGCAGCATCGATCATTACTAATACTCTCTCTGTTTAGTTTTATTTGATGGTTTAAGAAAAAATGTTTTTTTAGTTGATGTTATCAAATTTCTATACAAAATTTATTGTCTTTAGAATTCTGCAAATTGATTTGTGATTGGTTAGCTTGTATTGGAATTTGTAATAAAACATGTTTTGTTTTGAAAAAATAAAATAATCAATGTTTTCTTAATATTTGTGAAATTTCTAAAACATCAATTAAAACTAAACAGAGAGAGAATAAAATTGAGACTATTACTCTGGTATGATTTAATAATAGTGTTAAAATTTTGGAAGGTTGTAATGTGTTATTTCGGATTTGAGTGGTCATATAAAATTAAAAATCACATTCATGTGCAATACCATGATATTCACATGGTTTTTTTTTCCGAAATTAGTCAGATCTCATATTTTGTTGACTCGTTGATCTGTAAACTCATTAATCTAGTACGAAAGAGAATTCTCTAGTTAGTCCATAGCATCCGGTATTAATGGTGTTTTTGTATAACGAAAATATCAAAATTATGAAAAGCATATACAAATTATGCTGGTTGAATAAATCGAGAGTTCTGAGAGTGAGCAACAAAGTGACTCAACTTAACCAGACTTTGTGGACTGGTGTTAATGTGTTTATGGCTGTAAGTTTCGTCACCATGTTTCGAATTCTGGTCACTACGATATTCAAATGAAGATTGTATAAGGCATTGCATCCTTTGGATATATTCATCGACTAATCTGAATACGTCGTGGGAGGAGATCCAAAATGATTTTACTAACTCTCAAGTGGGCAAGACACCAAAGTTATCAAAAAAAGAGAAAATGACCTAACTTACACAGTTAACAAAGAAATATAACTAGTGACCTAAGAGGATCTGCAATGGTAGTATCTAATAAGAGTTTTTCAAACAAATAAAAAATATTTCCTCCGTTTCATAATATAAGTTGTTTTAGAAGGTTTTTTGGTTTCAAAATATAAGTTGTTTTACAAAACCAAGACAAAAAGTAAGTAAAAAGTTATATTAAACTAATTTTTTATTTAAAAAATTATTTTTCTTTTCTTTTTTTTAATTAAATGTTGAGATAAAATGATGAACTTTTTACTGAGAAAACAAAAAGCAAAATTTTTTTTAATAAATGTGCATTCAAGCAAAACAACTTATAAAAAAAACAGAGATAGTAATAAATAATAAATAATATTTGTTTATTAGAAGAGTTTTTCTACCCCTCCGAAACTCCCATCTATAGTTTCTCATTTGATAAATTCACAATAATTTTTTTTACGAGACACTCTTGTAAAAGATTCCCATCGGTCTAACTTCACTGCAACAATAAATACATCATCAGAAATCGTAACACGTGGACGGTAGGGAAAAAGGGAAGCTTAGATTTTATTACAAAGACAGGACCCACTAGCCGGAATTGAACAAAAGAGAAACGTTGTTGTTAATGGTTGGGCCACTTCTTCACCAAAATGCCTTTTCTCTTCTTCTTCTTTTATTTATTTATTTATAATTTTGTGCCTTTAACGGTTAAAAAAACTCCTAATTCCAAGACAATTACGTGTCCTCTGTACGGCTTTCTCTTTCTTACTTTCTACTCATTCATTTCATATATTTAAATTAGTTTTGTTTTTTTTTTTTAAAAATATTAGTACTATTTAGGTAATCATGAATGGAACTTACAACTTTACAGGTAGTAATTAAACAGATGAGATTTCATTTTATTGCATGAAATCTAGACGATCTCGTGCCTTATTTCATATCCACTTAATGTAGACATCTTTGAAATTTTATTTCAACATAATATTTTTGTTCCCATACCTTATATCTAAATATTAAAATTTTCAACACAATATCTCTGAGTACTGAATCTTAACACTTAATGATGTTTCAGCATTCCAAATTCAAAGTTCTGATTCTGCAACAAAGTGATCTATTAATTTTATAATATTCTTGTCTCTTTTATAACTTCATCAAGACCTCTTTACACAATATCAAAACAAGCATTTTGTTCTTATCAAAGAAGTTAATTATATATATTTATAATATCAAACTGACTAAACCATATCATTAAATAATCTAGCTAAATTAACTTATACATCCTCCCAAGAAAAGATAACAATATATACATACATATATATATATACATATGTATGTATCATCCATAGTCAGAAGCATTTGTTTCAATGTGGGAAAGTTAAGAAATTTTGTAAGAATAAGAAGCATCTCTAAGATCTTGACTTGGATCGTCATTAGCATAATGTGGCATTCACAAAGATGGTTTGAAGTATTCAACAAAATAAAGATCTTAGTAGCAAAGCTCGAATGATATATTCACGTATTTGATGTTAACTGTTTAGTATAAAGAAAAAAAATTCGATAGACTTCTTATATGGAAAGTTAACGTACGTGTCTAATGCAACTTAAATCAATGTCTATAAATTATTTTTAATTAATGGATTGTAAAATCACCGTATATATTGTCAGTAGATCTAGAATCATTTTTAATATGGGGCATAAGTTATATATTCAGTTCTTCGATTTGATTCTTTCAGTTTTGATAATTTGGTAACCGATGGAAACTAACTCAAATTCGATTCGGTTACGATTCTGTTTCTAAAAAAGAAGAAATTAAATTAGTTCTGAAATAACACTGATCTGTTCCAAATAGTTATTTTTTCAAAAATAACCAAATAGCCGAAAACATGATTATTTGTGACCAACTAAAATATTTTATTAATACTAAAATAATCGTGATTCTTATTTGGTAATTTCTGATTTTTGTAGCCAAAATAAAAACCAAAATTATATAAATTAATAGATTGAATAGTTCTTTACTTAGAAACGAAACTGAAACGAACCAAAACTCGATTCGATTCGGCTTGATATTTTGATTCTGGTGTATATTGTACTCTCTTTGTCTCAACATATAAGATGTTTTACAGTTTTTAATTTGTTCTATCTTATAAGATATTTTGTGAAGTCCAATAGAAAATTTAATGTATATAATAATTTTTGATTGTTGTTTTAGTAAAAAAAACGTTTATTAAAAAAATTTAATAATTTATCTTAAAAGTTAATTAGTATTTTAATTTATTATAGTTTAACCAATCACTAAAAAACAGATTATGGTTAGTTATGACAAAGTTAATTCGTTAGTTATGACAAAGTTAACCTACTGTAGTTCATATTATGGTTAACTACAATCAAAATTAACAAAAATGTCGTGATTAATTATCTCCAAGGAGACAAAGAGACCATTTGAAAAAAAGGTCTTTATTAGAAAAGAGTGGACCACAATCGTGGCGCGAAAGGAACATCTTCTTTCTTCTGTGTTGAATTTTAATTGGACCACGTATAATCTCTCACCTGATCGTTGATGCTTACGTGGTCAATTTCTAAACAGTCTACTGACTAGATCAACGGTTAAGATTAAATGTAGTCACGTCGCTAAGGTAAAAGATTTTTTGAAGGAGAAAAAATCAAAGTTAAAACTTAAAAGTAATTTGAATTTAAATAAAAAAGAATTTTAAAATGTTTTGTGAAGCGGTAGGCGCGTGTGTATATAAATGGTAAGCATTGTAACGTGTAACGATGATATTTATTCAATTGCATGGTACAAAATCAAAATCACTATTCGACTCTTCAGAACAAAAATAAAATTGAAGAGAGATTTTTTTCAATTTTTTTGGAGGCGATCTAGTTATGGCGGATATTTATTACGAGGATGAGACGACGTCGGCTTGTGAATCGAGACCGTCGTGGTCTAGTCGGAAATGGAGAATCGGTGTTCAACGATTTAGGATGTCTTCGGCGGAGCTAAAACCGACGGCGACTGGTGAGGAAGAGAAATTGGATGGGATTTATAATAAGCGTAATAAACAGGAAGAGTATGCGTTTATGAATTGTGCTTCTCCTTCTCGAAATTCTCTTGAAGGTTGTTCAAAATCGGAAGAGATTAATGAAGTCGGTGATGTTTCTATTTCCGGTGGAGATTCTTCTGTTAATTTTGCAGTTATTCCTAAGACGGTGAAGGAGACGGATCTGAGACCGAGATATGGATTTGCATCGGTTTGTGGGAGAAGAAGAGATATGGAAGATGCAGTTACGATTCGTCCTTCTTTTGTACGGAAACAAACGGAGTTTTCTCGAGAAAGATGGCACTATTTTGGTGTTTACGATGGCCATGGTTGCTCACATGTACGCCGTCGTTTTCATTTTTCAAATTTTGAGATTATAGTATTATTGTTTAACCGGTTTAGACTGAAGGAGTAAAACGACGTCGTTTATTGTAGGTTGCTGCGAGATGTAAAGAGAGGCTTCATGAGATAGTACAAGAAGAAGCGGTTTTAGATAAGAAAGAAGATTGGAAGAAGATAATGGAACGTAGCTTTACGCGTATGGATAACGAAGTTGTTCATTGGGGAGAAACTGTAATGAATGCTAATTGTAGATGCGAGCTTCAAACACCAGAATGTGACGCTGTTGGATCAACCGCAGTTGTTTCTGTCATTACACCGGAGAAGATTATTGTCGCGAATTGTGGTGATTCTAGAGCTGTTCTTTGTAGAAATGGTAAACCAGTTCCTTTATCTACAGATCACAAGGTCAGTGACTCAATCTCTCTTACTCTCGAACACATATTTTATGTTCCTGTTTCATTATATTGATCTTTCAGTTGTTTAACTAAAACAGCCGGATCGTCCAGATGAGTTAGATCGGATCCAGGAAGCAGGAGGGAGAGTGATATACTGGGATGGTCCAAGAGTTTTAGGAGTCTTAGCGATGTCACGAGCTATAGGAGACAACTACTTAAAACCTTACGTGAGTTCAGAGCCAGAAGTAACGGTTACTGATCGAACGGAGGAAGATGAGTTTATGATACTAGCGAGTGATGGTTTATGGGACGTAGTAACAAACGAAACAGCGTGTGGGATGGTGCAAATGTGTTTGAAGAGAAAAAACAGACGGCGAGGAGAGAATCAAAGGAAGAGTGAAGAAGAAGAAGGGAAAGAAGAAGACGTGGTAGGGTCAAAGAAGAACGGGAGGAAAGGAGAAATCACGGACAAAATATGTACGGAAGCTTCAGTATTGCTAACGAAGTTGGCGTTGGCTAAGCATAGTAGTGACAACGTAAGCGTCGTCGTCATTAATCTTAGAAGAAGAAGAAAGAGACACGTTGCTTGACACTAATCTTCTCTACTCTACAGTTTTTTATTTTTATTTTTGGGTTTAAAATGATTCTTTTTCTTGGGACGAAGCTAGTTCAGATCTTCTCCGTACACAAAAGAAAGAAATCCGGTTTAATAAACCGGTTTTGGTTGGGGTTTTTTGGTCTGAACCAATTTTTGTTATTTTGGCCTTTTTTCGTTGTGTGTAATGAACAAGCAAAAAAAGGAAAGAAAAGACGGAATGTGTCACAGTCTTAAGTGGAATCAGTTCAGAATTCTATGAAATAAAAAAGTATGTACATTATTTTGTGTGGCTTTTAGGCCAAACCAATTAGTTTGGGTACGCGTGTTGTGTCCTGATAACATGAAGGGGAATTTTCTTTTGGTAATAGAGACTTTAATCTTTACGAGTGGGCCTGTTTGTGTTTTAGAAAGAAATTCAAAATCTCACGGAAGATAATTGGGAAGAGGAAGGGACGTGTCATATAGTTATGCTTAGAAACCCTACACCACGGAATAAGGACGTGAGCTACTAACCAGCAATCCACATATTATATGCCTATTATCTGTACCTGTCGGTTTTTAGTGATTGATTTGTCTAATCATAATCTATATAAGTGTTTTAGCTAAACATGATCACTGGTCAGATCCAAAGTCAATTTAAGTTATCTGTTATGTTAGAGTTTATCAAGATGAAGTTACATGTCTAACTTTCCCTAAGAATCATAAATCACGTTAAAATCGTTGCTTAACCAGAAAGAAAAAGACACGTGGAAACAAATGCAAGAATCTGGAAAAGCTAAACATTTTTTAAGATCAGTGAGTAACAACATTGGGTTTTACCTGTTTGCAAAAAATGCTTACTCGGCCCATAACAAATAAGGTTATGAAAGTTTCAAACATATGACCCATGCGAAATGTTCCAATTGCCCAACCCAAACACATACTGATTTAGCTACTCCGAGAGTTACAGTACCAAATGTTTTTTCCAAGGATGCTACATTGGTAGCAATTCTAGTCACACATAATAAACTAAGATCTGGGAGCAAAATGGAAGACAAAAGGAGAGGTTGCAGAATAAGACCTCTCCGGAAACAAATGTACTCTTCAATCCCAACTGGTCATTTTCATGTTTGTTTCATGTCACCATTTTCTTTAAGGGTCTTCAGTCTTCTGTATCCCTTGTCAGTACCAAAGATCCTGAAGAACACCATAGACGAGAGTTATACACTGGACTCTTTGATATCATGATAACTATTTAAGAATTTTTTATCGGAAGCAAAAGTATAGATGGTTCAGAGGTTCACCAGTCCATATACACAAATGTTGAAGAGTAATTTCCAGACTTTGTGTAGAGGAGGCGGTGATGGTAGTCATGAAAGTCAGCACTGTAATCAAATTACAAAAAGTTTCCATTAATACAATGTATTATCGATTAAGTTTAAAAGAGTTGAGTAGATGTGTGATTTTACCCTCCATATAAGGGAAGAAAATTTGACAGGCTCCATGGGAAATGATAGCCACAATGTGCCTCAACTGTCTCAAGTACTCTCAAAACCATCCATAACCAGAGAGTAATTAGGTGGGGGCCGGTGAGAGCTGGACCAATTATGGTAGCAAAACCCAGGAATAGAATCTCAGCGGGGTGAGCATATTCTGACGTCAAACCAAATGGTGTTGCATATCTGAGATATCATAGAATGATTGCTTTTTAGAAATTAATCTACACTAACATTTTCATGCATTCAAAATGTGAAAGCTGAAACTTACTCGTGATGCACACTGTGCACGTTCTTGTACAACCATTTCCAGTGCAATATCCGATGGCCCCAGTAGAACACAAAATCCTCAATGATGAAGTAGAATAATATCTGAGCAGACACTACTTTCCTGCAGGAGCATCACCAAAGAGGGTCTTATCTACCTGATCAAACATAAGCTCAGGTTCTTTCATGATGCTCAACACTGACAGTTTTTTTTTTTTGATTGCCAATTGGAAGAGTCTACATCAGAACCCAAAGAAAAAAGCTTCAGCACTAAAGAACCTGATAATACCAGGACGGCAGAGGAAAACTGCTTCGCATTCCCATGGCTTTGAAGACAGGATATGAGGCTATCATCAGGGGGAGGTTAACGGAGAAATGATAAAGCAATAACCGGGTAATACATTTTCCTTGGGCTGCAGGTGTGTTATTTTTTGTCTGCATATGACCAAAGCAACAGTATTTGTTGGTCATAGAAAAATTTGACAAGTAGAGAAAGGATCCTATTCACAGTGTCCAGTAAATAGTAATGCGAAAATGACAATATATTCATTCACTTCTATCAGTAAAACAACACTTGCCTTTACACTCAGTCACGAATGGGAAAAAGGAAACAATTTTTTTCTTGGTAATCAAACGTTATACCATCATATTTAAACAATCACACAATGCTATAATAGTAAGAAACTTGGAAAGATGATAACAAACCTGAATTTTGTACTTGCTGAGAAATCCTGCCCTCTCCAGGTAAATAAAGGGCAGTCCAGATAAGAAAAATACGCTTTCATGGAGTAGAAAACTCCCGATGCACGCCAGTTGAAAGTCACTAAAATGTGTCACAAGGTGCTGTAGCAACCACAGAAACCAAATCATCAATTTAGTTTTGATTTATCACTATGTTAAAGCAAAATCCTGATGAAACAAGTTCCAGGAAATTCTTTCCTATCAACATGTATTTCATTAATCCACTGAATTAAGTATATTGACACCAATAATAAATACATATATAGCTTGTCAGTTCTTCAGGTGAGGGAAAGATCAAATGAGAAATAGTCTTTGGGACACATAGAACATGCAAAACACTAATCCATTTCAATGGCATTTAGCTTTTTTTTGGTTATCGATCATTGGAAAGTCCGCAAGTTAAACCGAGAGCACAAGACTAGAGTGACTAGATTATGTTCCATATTCCATTTGAGCGCTAAGTAACAAAACGAAACTGAAATACGCTCATGATTCCGACGTAATATGGCACTAACATAATCAAATTCAGATCTAAAACAGTACTGCAATCGACACGAATACCAAATACAATCCAATGGATCAAAACAATATAGAGCTGTGGAATATAACAAACAAACGAGAAACTAAATACGCGTGTGTCACAATGCGGTGAACTGATCAGCGAATACGAAGAACCCCGCCTGGAAAGTCACGAAAGCGACGGAAAACGAAGGAATCGGAGGTAGAGACGGAGAGGGAAGAGAAAAAGTACCTGCCAACCAGATTCGACGAAGGAAGCCATGGATGGATCTAGATGGGAAGATGCAGAAGAAGAAGAAGAAAGAGGTGGGAGAGAGGCCACGAGTGAGAAGAAAAGAACAGACTGTCACCGAAAAAGAAATCTGGACAGTGAGATATTTTTAAATTTGTTTTTTTTTCACCAACTTCCTTTTTTTTTTTATCTGGAGCAGGCCTTTACGGTGAAGTATATGCTGCTTACACAGCCCCCTCGTGCGCATCACCTTCCACATCCTTATTTTTGGTTTAATGCTCTTCACATTTATTTTGCTAGGCAACATATTGTGTAATTAATGTCATTCCAAATTCTTTTCGGAATTCACGCATTTAATTTCCATTTTTACGTTTTCCAAACTATAGAAATAACATAATAGTAGGGCTAAAGACCTAAAGACCATTATTAAACCCAAAATTTTGACAGATATATAGATTACTTTGGCTGGGAAGTTAATTTGGCCAAATGACTAATGCTCATATCTCTGCAGCTCTATTCTAAAATACATTATTCTAGATGATAAGGTTTAGAGTTTAGATTATGGATCACATAGATACTATTCGAGATTCAACTGTTAAAAATAAAAGGCAATCGATCTTTTAAGCCAGAACTTTCATATAACTACAAATATACATGAACATTATGTCTCTTGTTATTACATATAAAACTAATATTAAAACTTTAATTTCACCTAAACTATCACATACAGTACTAAAAATACTCGAAATTTGCATATTTTCGTAATTGCACACAAAATTAAAATTAAAAATCTAATTTTGTCTAATTTTAAATTTCTATGAAAAATAAATAAAGATATTGAACTCAAACCCGATCTATACTTAACTAAACTCGATCCAAAAAAGAAAAATACTCAGATGAATATTAAATCATTAACACCGAAAACCCGAAAAAACTCGATCCGGAAATGGCTCTATTGACGAAAAACTATCTTGATCATTTGAGTGTTTTTGATATTATGTCTCTTAGTTCGGGTGAAATTAGATTTTTAACAATAATTTTCTATGCAATTAAGAAGAGAAGGAAATTTCGGGTATTCTTAATACTATATATGATAGTTCCGATGGAATTAAAATTTTAATATTTATTATTTTATGTGCAATTAACAAGCGCCTCGGTGTTAAAGTACATTCATAGTTATGTATGAAAGTTTTAGAACAAAATTAAACCGATCACCCTAAAAAAGAAACTACTTTGGCTGTTACCATTGCAATAACCAAAGAACATATACTGACCGAGCCAAGAGTTAATCCAAAGGACATCTTTCGCGGCATTGTAATCATGTAACAGCACATGTCGGAATCAGATGTGTAAAGAGGTTCTTCATCTGTGAATATGTCTGCTTGAGATCTTAAAGTAGAACAACAATCAAGACAAGAACAAAAAAATCTTTTTCATTTTGAAGGATGGTATCGATAATCACGGTTTCAAATAACAACTAAACAAACTCTTGTAACGTAATTCGATATGGAGAAGCAAAAAACCTGGAAAGAAGAATGTATTCTATATTTGCTGAAATTAAGCCGGAGCAAACAAAAGAATTGGTAAAAGATGCAAAGAGATATTTAAGAAAGAAAAATCACTGCTATAGTTGGAGGTAACTAGGTAGAACAGCAACCTTTTTTGTTAGTTGCAGATGATTCTGCAATATTAATGGCGGTTCCTTGGCCAGGAACTGGAAGATTACCTGCAGTTTCTTGAGCTGCTAAAGCTTTCTTACTTATGATATGATAAATCTCTGATAAAATAGTCTGAAATGCTTTCTCAATGTTGGTTGCTTCTAAAGCAGATGTCTCGAGAAACGACAAACCTTCTTTCTCAGCAAGAGACCGACCATCTTCATCAGCAACAGATCTTAGGTGATTCAGATCTGATTTGTTTCCAGCCATCATGATAACAATGTTGGAATCAGCATGGTCTCTAAGCTCACGTAACCATCTCAGAACATTCTCAAAAGTTTGTCTTTTGGTTATGTCGTAAACTAGAAGAGCTCCAACAGCTCCTCTGTAGTAAGCACTTGTGATTGCTCTATAACGCTCTTGTCCTGCTGTATCCCAAATCTGAGCCTTCACTGTTTTACCTTCAACCTATATGATCATATATACACATCGACGAATGAACAAAGGCTTCAGATATTCCTATTTCTACAGTGAATTCCTAAGATAATTTGATTTCATAGTTGAAGATTTTCAGATCTACAATCAAATGTCTGATTTATCATGAAGTTTCAAAAACAATCCAGCAACATTCGGATCTGACAATGCCTACAATTATATGAGGATACAAATTCGACGATAATCTAGCTTACACTCGATTGATCTGGATGAATAAGAATGCGAAGAAAACAGGATAGAAGAGAGAATACCTGTAAAGTTCGTGTGGCGAATTCGACACCAATGGTAGATTTGGATTCGAGACAAAACTCATTTCTGGTGAATCTAGACAGAATGTTTGATTTTCCAACACCAGAATCGCCGATCAGAACGATCTTAAACAAGTAATCGTACTCATGATCAATTCGATTCGCCATTGCCACTCAAATCCCAACGCCCGATCTCCCGATCAACCTATGCATACACACACACATGTCAACATCGATCGTCCAAGAATTCTCCGAAACAGAGGCAATGAGATCCAACGAATCAATGAGCCACATCGAAACCCTAGAAATTCAAATTATACCTTTTGAGCGAGCCGGAAGAATCGAAAATGGAGGAAATGTAACTTTCGTTATTTCCTTTCTTTCTCTTTTCTCTAGTTTCTTTTTCCTACGCGTTGCGACTTTTGTGCTTATGAGTTAAAAACGGAAACTCTCATTTATTCATTTTCGAATTTTTGGTATTAACTTCATCATTTTGAATTTTTATTTCAATCTCCTGAACCAATATTCACCATCCTTTTCAAATATTGGCGTGAAAGTTTCAGATCTAACTAAAAGAGCCAAAATTATGGAATTAATTATTTATTAGCATTACAGTTCGATTACATCAACAATATGCAAACAAGCACCATTCATGAACAGAATAACACACAGACTCACACAAACTCCAGAATTTAAGCTAATTGGCTAGCCAGAGATATCAATAGACTGAACTTGTGCTTTCTTCGTCTCCACTTTAGGAACTGTAACAGTCAGGACTCCATTCTCCATAGAAGCTTTCACTTGATCCATCTTCACATTCTCCGGAAGTCTAAACTTCCTCGAGAATTGTCCACTTGATCTCTCTACACGATGCCATGTGTCCTGCTTCTCCTCTTTCTCCACATGTCTCTCTCCACTGATCTTTAGCACACTGTTGTCTTCTATCTCCACTTTAACCTCCTCTTTCTTCATCCCTGGAAGATCCGCCTTGAACACGTGCGCTTCCGACGTTTCCTTCCAGTCCACACGTGCGTTTGTTATCGCCGATGTTTCTCTGGAGAGTGATGATGAGGATGGGAATGGAAGATCCTTGAAAGGATCCCAAACGTCGAGAGAGAATGGATCGAAGATGTTGCTTCGTCTGTTACCGAAGAAACTTGGAATCAGCGACATTATTGGTTGATTTTGAAAGCTGAGATAATCACGATTATTTCGATTTCAACTTCTGAGGATAGCAGTTGAGTCAGATGTTGTATTTATAGTGAAGACAAAGAAATCTCCAGAGTTTCTAGATTTTACGGTTTCTAAACTTCACACCAGAGAGATGACTTGGAAAAGAGATTGATGAAGAGGCCAATCCAGAAAACTCTAGAGACTCTATAGTTGTTTATTTTATGGGCCATAATAGGCTTCTAAAGCCCAATAATCCTGATATGGGCCTATGTTATTTGGAGCACAAGCCTATATTGAACTTTAGGTTCTGGCCCAAGAATTGCACCTTTACTAAAAGTGAAATGTCAATTTGAGTCATCATCCTTGACCTTGACGATCAAAATGAATTCATCATCATCTTCTCCCACCATTTTTATTGCTTTCCTTTGACTCTACTTCTCTCTTTCGCTTCACTCTCTCCTTCTTTTTCTCGTGCTTAATTCTTTACTTCTTCCACCGGACTTCTCTTTCCCGTTGCTTTTAGAGAAATCCAGTTCTTAATCAGGTTAGAGATTCTGTTTCTCTTCTGTTTTTTTTTTTTGTTATTTGACAAATTGCATGCTAAGATACAGTATATCTTGCTGATCCTCCATGGATATCTTCGAATTTCTCTGTGTATTTTCTTGTAAGAAATATGAAGGAAAAGTTTTGTTTAACGACGGCTTCAGATGTTTTGATGCCGGACGCAAAAAAAAAGAAACAGAAAAAAAAAGTTACTAAAAATTCAGTTCCGGAATGAAGAATCACATGTATTAGACAAATTTTATTTCGGATTTTTATTAAAAATTCTTGATTACTCTCCTGTTTCAAGTTTGTGATGTTCCTGTTTGACCTGTTATTTGGCTTTCCAGTTTTGTGCTCTCTTTTGGGTTAGAATCAGGGATGTCAAATTGATTGATATGTGCTTGTTAAAAAGATAATAAATTTCCAAAAAGAATCGGAATTTTGTTCTGTTGTTGGACCCTAGAGGTTAAAATATATACACGGACCTTTGAGGTTTGTGGATGGAAGTCTATTTGAATTCACTATCTGGTTTTTTATAGAAGATAAACAGTTTTTTGAGTTTTGCTTTGCCAAAGACTTTAATGTTATATATGCAAACATAACGATGTTTTTATGACATAGAAGGTAATGCAAAGTGGTTGAGAAACTGCACCATGATGATGGAGCTATCTCTAGTCAGATTATGGGGCATTTGTTTTCGTAGTGTCTTCTACATATCGACTGTGATTCTGCTGCTCAATAGCGGAGGAGTTTACTCTCACTCTGAATATTTGATTGGACTCGGAAGCTATGACATTACTGGCCCGGCAGCTGATGTTAATATGATGGGTTATACTAACATGGAGCAAATAGCATCTGGTATTCACTTCAGGCTTCGGGCTCGGACATTCATTGTCTCAGAGCCCGAAGGAAACCGGGTTGTGTTTGTTAACCTTGACGCTTGCATGGCTTCACAAATTGTAACGCTAAAAGTGATCGAGAGACTCAAGGCTAGGTACGCTGCTTATCTTTTTTTAGGTTTTCCTAGCATTAGTTTTGAAATAAGATTGTAGTATCTTAAGACTGAATTTCTTCACAGGATGTGGAGAGGTTTGTCTAATGCAACACCAATTAGAGAGGCATATTCGTTGAAATAGAGGAAGTAGCATTCTCAGTCTATACAATGATTAAAGTGGAATGATTGAACTGTCTTTTGCAGATATGGGGACCTATATACAGAAAAGAATGTGGCCATAAGTGGTATTCACACCCATGCCGGTCCAGGCGGGTATCTTCAGTATGTGGTTTATAGCGTAACGTCACTTGGATTTGTTCGTCAATCATTTGATGCCCTCGTGGATGGAATTGAGAACAGTATTATACAAGCTCATGAAAATCTTCGTCCTGGATCAATTTTTGTCAATAATGGTAAGGACTGATCTTCTCTCTGGTAATTTTTCCTGTTTTCTGCAAGATTGATTATTGCTAGAATCTGATCGACAGATAGAACTCGTGTTGTTGCAAGACGTGTTTGCTGCAGGGTTGTTATTCGGAAACTGCAATTTTCATAAGGTTAATTAAACTTCTCTTTCAGGTGAACTCTTGGATGCTGGTGTAAACCGCAGTCCAAGTGCATATCTTAATAATCCTTCAGAAGAAAGGAGTAAATACAAATATGATGTTGATAAAGAAATGACTCTCTTAAAGTTTGTGGATGATCAATGGGGACCAGTGGGCAGTTTTAATTGGTTTGCCACCCATGGAACTTCCATGAGTCGTACAAACTCTGTGATCAGTGGGGACAACAAGGGCGCTGCATCGCGATTTATGGAGGATTGGTTTGAACGGAATACTGCTGAAAGCTCCTCCACTGAAGAGTTTATTTCAAATGAGATACCTAGAAGAGTTTCAAGCATAATCGATAGTCATGAGGATAACCGTAAGCTTACAATGCCTTTATAACTGCTGTACATTGTATATCTAAAGATGGAACACAATTAAATATTCTGAGTGTTTGGTCTTATGCAGATCGCGAGTTGCTAGAGCTTGCATCTTACTTTGAGTCACAACCTGGTAGGCCTGCAACTAGAGTTTCAAGTTCTGCTAGGCGGGTGAGGAGTGCTCTGAGGAAGGCAGACATGCCTGGCTTTGTTTCTGCTTTCTGTCAAACGAACTGTGGTGATGTTAGCCCAAATGTGCTTGGAGCCTTTTGCCTGGACACTGGTCTTCCGTGTGATTTCAATCACAGTACCTGTGGTGGGAGAAATGAGATGTGCTATGGGCGTGGACCAGGGTATTCACTTGTCTTTGTTTTACTGTCTCCTTGCTAGATTAGATTGCACGAATTTTTAAAAGCTAATCTCTCTTGACCTTTATTGCTTTATTATTGCAGCTATCCTGATGAATTTGAGAGTACACGTATAATTGGTGAGAGACAATTTAAGATGGCTTTGGATCTTTTCAGCAAAGCATCTGAACAGCTACAAGGGAAGGTTGATTTCCGCCATGTTTATGTTGACTTTTCGCAGCTCAATGTGACCCTTCTTAAAAACGATGGGAATTCAGAAGTTGTAAATACATGTCCTGCGGCAATGGGCTTCGCTCTTGCTGCTGGAACCACAGATGGACCAGGTGCATTTGATTTTACCCAAGGAGATGATAAGGTATTCAGTCAAAGTCATAATGTATCATCCAATTAAGTTGATATTGCCTCCATGCTTTTCATTTCTCAAGTCTACCGTTTGGATCAATCAGGGGAATCCTTTCTGGAGGTTAGTGAGAAACGTTCTTAAAACACCGAACAAGAAACAAACAGATTGTCACTACCCAAAACCCATCTTGCTTGACATTGGAGAAATGAAAAAACCATATGACTGGGCTGTAAGTAGTTCAAAAATGTATATTTGCACTTTCATTTGATTTGTTTACAGTTTTTAGACTCTACTCTTACTTGTCATGGATTCCAGCCGTCAATTCTTTCATTGCAAATTCTACGTATTGGACAACTTTTCATTCTCAGCGTTCCTGGAGGTAGTGGAGGGTCTGCAGATTTTCACACTTCATAATCATGACGAATGATGAGATGTTTAATATTCTTGTCTATCTTTCTTTTCAGAATTTACAACTATGGCTGGAAGGCGTCTCCGCGATGCAGTGAAAACACAGCTACAAAGCAGTGGTAATAAAGACTTAAGCGGTGAGATTCACGTCGTGATAGCTGGGTTGGCGAATGGTTATTCACAGTATGTGACTACCTTTGAGGAGTACCAAGTGCAAAGATACGAGGTAAAAGCTTATCATACTGACTCTTCTTAAAAAATTGTTCGGTCTTGTCCTCCTAAATCGGTATATGTTGCAATGGTTGCATGTTAGGGTGCGTCTACCTTATATGGCCCACACACCCTCAGCGGCTACATCCAAGAATTCAAGAAACTCTCCAAATCTCTATTCCGGGATATGCCTGTTCAACCGGGGCCTCAACCGCCGGATCTACTAGACAAGCAACTGAGCTTCCTCACTCCAGTTGTGATGGACACAACTCCTATTGGAGACAGTTTTGGCGATGTAATTTCGGATGTTCCCAAAAACTTGTCTTTGAAGAGGGGAAACGACCTGGTGACTGTTGTATTCCGGTCAGCTTGCCCTAGAAACGATCTATTGACAGAAGGTATTATCACCCAACTCTAGTAGGGTAAATTGCTTGTTTAACATTTGAGTATTTCTCGAGTAATTTATCCCTTGAAACAGATTACAATGACATAGAGCATGAAGATTGAAAACTGCATTTGTGCTTACCTACTGACTGCTTCTGTTCTTAGTCATGGATAATTTTAGATGAAGGATGTGATCACATTTTGATGCTAACAAGAGGTACTATGTTCATGGCAGGTACGTTTGCTCTGGTAGAGAGACTAGAGCAGAAGGAGAAGAGTTGGACCCCAATTTACGATGATGATGATTTCTGTCTGAGGTTCAAGTGGTCTAGGCCTAGAAAGCTGAGCTCCCGGAGTGAGGCCACAGTGGAATGGAGAATTCCCGAGTCTGCATCACCAGGGGTGTACAGGATCACTCATTTTGGTGCTGCAAAGAAACTCTTCGGATCAGTCCACCATTTCACAGGATCTTCTAGTGCTTTCGTTGTAACATAAACAAGTAGAAACCAAACTAGATGTACCCGGTTATGTACTATATATAGTGTAGCCAAAGTGTGGAATGGTGTTATAGAAGTCCAATAGAATCCAACCTAGTTCTTCCATCTGTATGTACATTTATGCTCACTTTCAGTTTAAATACACTAGAGTTGGCAAGTAAGGTTTCTTTAGTGTGTTCACCATTTTGCCACCATTATAATTTCAAAGACGAGTAATTTTCCCAAACTTTGATATCATAGATCTTAATAAGTCATCAAAACAACTGATTCTAGAGGGTCATACGATAGA
This sequence comes from Lepidium aucheri, assembly GCA_900406435.1. Taxonomy (NCBI): domain Eukaryota; kingdom Viridiplantae; phylum Streptophyta; class Magnoliopsida; order Brassicales; family Brassicaceae; genus Lepidium; species Lepidium aucheri. The sequence goes on along the minus strand of OVBA01000733.1, from coordinate 36,142 downwards.
ATCTAACAAAGGAGAAAAACATAATCATCATCATCATCAATGAACCCTTGAAATTCTACTACTAGGATGATGAGAAGTTGTGGATAGAAAGAAAGGGATCTTCTAAGCCTTAGTTTCCTCTTCTTCTTCTTCAATCTTAGGAGCCAAGTAGTAACGAATGTAACCCATCTCTGCTACCTTATACTCCACTACCACAGGCAACTCCGAAGATAGACTGATTGTCACTGTTTCCGACAATGGAGTTGCTTTTGTGAAGGAGTTCATGTACCTCAGAGCAAAGGACAGCGAAACTGGCTCATTCATCTCTATCACGATTGAATCTTCTGGCTGCAATAAACATTACAAAAACATCAATTTAGTTATTACATAGTACTATGATACGAGTTAGACAATCGAATCATACTGAACAAAACATATTGTTCATCTATATCACCTTATCAACGGTTGTGTTTTGCCTTAAGACAATATTAGCTGTTCCAATATCACCAGCAGTTGAAAACTTCACCCCTTCTTTAGTTACAGAGATCACAACTGCAAGAATAACATTGAGCCAGTATTTTCATCTTTTAAAACTCAAAATTCATCACAAGCTAACAAAAAGAAGCAATGCTTGCACAATAGAGTGTACCTGTGTCTCCTATGGTACTTAGATCTTTGCAAATCCTGGAAAACTCACTTGACGGCATCCTCACGATTGAGTGGTACTCAGCATCAGGTATACCCAAATGTTCACTGTCTATATCCATCAGCTTCATCTCAAAATCTGCAATCTTGTCTTGCGCTGTAAATTATCAACACATAGTATCAAAATATGCATAACTGCTTCACTGGTAATCCACAAACGTATGGAGTTCTTCATACAAAAAGGAAGGAGCTAATTCCAACTAAACTTCGAAACTAAAGACTATACTTCCATAAGAGGCACTAAAATCACACTTCTAGATCAATCTAACCATCATATCAAAAGGTTTAACCATCATATCAGCCAATAAGCCACAACGAAAATGGACAAAAACAAGTTTGACAAATTTCGTAACCACCAATTTAGACTGAAGAGCTTACTGGGACTCTCGAACATAAATGTGACGGTGTCGCCACCGTCATCAGCTTTGATGGTGATGATGTCATCATTTCCGGCACACTTAAGCATCTTCGACATGTTGCCGAGATTCATTCCCATAGAGAGGTTCCTGTCACACCTGTAGTGTTCGAAACCTTCAGACCTTAGCAAGAGAGACACAAGCGCAACGTGACTCGAATCCATAGCTTGAAGCGAGAACCCGGTGCTGGAACAGTCGAAGTTCGCATCGTTCACCAGATCCTTAATCGACTCTAGAACCTTCTTCAACAGTGAGCCCTGAACCAAACGTAGTTCCAACATTTTATCTTTCCTGGAAAATTATCAGAGCTCCGACGAAATGTGAATCGCTTTAATTTAGGGTTAGAATTGTTGGGTAGGAAATGAAGACTGAGAAATTATAAGTCCACTTTTATAAAGCTTTTTTCTTTTCTGGCGGGATTTCGCTATTCGAGGATATTTAGTTCCCGCCAATGAGATTGTCCAATTTAGTCATTACAAAAACTAATTTAGGGTTTTTTCTGTCATTACAAAAGTTAAGATGTATAAATTCAATTTTCAAAAGAGAAAGGGTTAGTTTAGAATTTTGGTGAAACTTTCGGGTTTATTTTGCAATATATCAAGAAATTTGCACACAAATCAGAACCGACTGTGCCCTAGCTAAATATCGTCGTCACTTTCGTGTTCTAGATTGAGATTGAGTAAATCTCTAGAAAGGAAGGGGAAATCAGAGGAGAAGAGAATGGCTCATAGAATACTGAGAGATCATGAAGCCGATGGATGGGAACGCTCCGATTTCCCTATCATCTGTGAATCTTGTCTCGGCGACAATCCGTACGTTCGAATGGTGAGTGATTCCTCGATTCCATCTCTCAAACATTCTTGAATTTTTCCGTCGCTTGTTTTGTTTCCATGGATTTTGAATCTTCTTTGGGATCTCAGTTCGTAGCCAGTCTGTTGCTTGTTGTTGTTTTCTGTATATTGTAATGGTTAACTTAGCTATTTAGGTCTTAGGGCTTAGGTACTTATCAAATTCATCTGAACTTTGGTTTCTTAGATCCAAATTCGTACAGTTATAGTTAGAATTGATTGTAGCTGCTGATTCTCATAGCTTGCTGCACCTTGGTGTTGATTTCCGATAAAATTCCAAATTTCAGAAGCTTTTTTCTTTGTCTGTCTGATATGTATTTGCTGATTGAAGTGCTATTTGTTGGTATGTAGACCAAAGCGAATTATGATAAGGAATGCAAGATATGCACACGACCCTTCACGGTGTTTAGGTGGCGACCTGGCCGGGATGCTAGATACAAGAAAACCGAAATTTGTCAGACTTGCTGCAAGCTGAAAAATGTATGCCAAGTTTGTCTTCTCGATCTTGAGTATGGTCTTCCAGTTCAAGTCAGAGACACGGCACTAAAAATTAGTACTCATGATTCTATTCCAAAAAGTGATGTCAACAGAGAGTACTTTGCTGAGGAGCATGACCGAAAGGTATGACCATGTTCAACTTATTTTTATTTCTTTTAAGCTAACTGGTTATGTTTAACATCGTATGATTTGAGATTTTGTATTAGCTTATGTGACCATTGTGAAATATTGTTGACTGATTCTACTTTTTTCATGTTGGCTTATCCAAGTGATTTTGAATTTCCGTTTATGCAGACTCGAGCTGGACTGGATTATGAATCTTCATTTGGGAAAATGAGACCTAATGATACTATTTTAAAACTACAAAGAACAACACCATATTATAAAAGAAATCGAGCACATGTTTGTAGTTTCTACATCAGGGGTGAGTGTACAAGAGGTGACGAATGTCCATATCGGCATGAGATGCCTGAAACAGGAGAGCTATCCCAGCAAAACATTAAAGACCGTTATTACGGGTAAGCAATTTTTCTTTCATATGCTTGATGCTTAGTTGCAATTTTCCTTCTGTATGCTTGATGACAATTTTTCTTCTTCCCATTTTTGCAGTGTTAATGATCCGGTTGCTTTGAAGTTACTCGGAAAAGCTGGTGAGATGGGTACTTTGGAATCACCAGAAGATGAAAGCATCAAAACCCTTTACGTTGGTGGACTAAACTCAAGAATCCTCGAGCAGGACATACGAGACCAATTCTACGCTTATGGAGAAATTGAATCTATCAGAATCTTGGCCGAGAAAGCATGTGCGTTTGTCACGTACACAACTCGTGAAGGAGCAGAGAAGGCTGCGCAAGAGCTCTCCAACAGGTTAGTTGTCAACGGTCAGAGGCTAAAACTTACCTGGGGAAGACCTCAAGCTCCCAGACCTGATCAAGATGGTTTGAACCAGCAAGGCAGTGTGGCTCATAGTGGTTTACTACCTAGAGCTGTTATATCTCAGCAGCACAATCAACCCCCACCAATGCAGCAATACTATATGCACCCACCACCACCTAACCAAGACAAACCTTATTACCCATCAATGGACCCGCAGAGAATGGGTGCTGTCATTTCAACCCAAGAGGCTGGCGGTTCAAGCACGAGTGAGAACAGCGGAGCTTCTTCTTCTTCTTATATGATGCCTCCACACCAGCCATACCAACCACCACCATATGGATATATGCCATCGCCTTACCAGCAACAGTATCCTCCTAACCATCATCACCCCGGTCCTATGCACCAGTATGCCCCGCCTACGGGGGCTTACCCATACCCACAGCAACCTGGTCCTGGATCAAGACCTACACCCTCTCCAAGCACGGTCTCTGCTCCATCACCTGACTCTGCACCTGCTGGGTCTGGAGGACCTGCTGCGTCTGGAGCACCTTCAGGATCCTCTCAACAACCTTCTGATGTTTCTACTACGACAAGTTCGTCTCAATAGAGAACAATTCTTGTTTAAATGTGCTGTAAGTTTGCCGCTTTCCGTGCTCGAGGATTTTTGTACTCTGAATGCTGCTTTAGTTTGGACTTTTGAAATCTATTTATTGTCTTCCCGAAATTGGTGTTTTATGAAAGCTATCGTTATATAGAGACCGATTAATTATGCGAATATAGTAAATGCTGGATTTGACAACGACCATTGAGAGTATTGCTTTATTACTATCAAAGTGCGTGAGTCATAGACATGAGCATCATAGGAACAGTTAGTTTGAGAAATTAAATTTAATTCCTAGATAGAAATTTTGGAAATGGTATGAGAATTTTAAGTCTCATTATTTATATCCCAAACTATTAGAAAATTGTGGTATATGTATTAAAAATAATTTAGGAAATACAGAATACAACTAATCAAAAATTTAATAGCATTATTATAAATTATATAATCTAATATAAAAAAATAACTAACATATAAATGATATATTAATATTTAATACATAAAAATACAAAATAATAATATTCAAATTTATAATTAAAAGATCAATATTACCAGGTTTTACCAAAAGCACTAGTATATTCATATTGATTCATTTGCATTAATCGCAAAGCTCTAAATTTTTTATTATAGACTCGATTTTTAACTATTTGAAACATATCTAATATTTGAAACTAATATATCTTAGCATTTTGTTAACGTAAACAAATACCAACGAGAATTCCCTGAATTCTCGAACTCATTCTCGATCTTTTCTTATATCCGTTTAGATATTATTTTTGATCTGAAAAGAAAATTAAAATTTTCCATTCTCAAAAGAACGAGAATTACGGGACGAGAATCCCAATATACCCAGAACTAAGGATGTTAAAAATGGGTTTCTACCCATTGGGTACCCAAAACCCAGAAATAGTATAGGGTCCCAAAGTCTTATTTAAGTAAAGAAAAAATTATCGGGCTTAAAATGGGTAGTACCCAAAACTGATGGGCTTTATTTGGATATACCCATTGGGTAATGGGTATCCAATGGATTTTTAGAAAAAAAAAGAGAATAGCATCAAAAAATAGAGAGTAAAAAGAAGAGAGAGAGAGAAAAAAGATAAGAGAGAGAGTAAAAAGGATGAGAGCGAGTAAAAAAAAGAGGAGTGAGTAAAAAAGCAGATAGAGAGTAAAAAAAGAGAGAAAGTAAAAAGAGGAGAGAGAGTAAAAAAGAAGAGTGATAGTAGAAAAGAGGAGAGAAAGTAAAAAAGAGGATAGAGAGTAACAAAGAAGAGAGAGAGTAAAAAAAGAAGAGAGAGAGAGAGTAAAAAAGAATAGATAGAGTAAAAAAGAAGAGAGAAAGTAAAAAGGAGGAGAGAGAGTAAAAAGAGGAGGGAGAGTAAAAAAGAGGAGAGAGAGTAAAAAGAAAGAGAGAGAGAGTAAAAAGAGAAGAGAGAATAAAAAAGAGGAGAGAGAGTAAAAAAGAAGAGAGAGAGTAAAAAAAAGAGGGAGAGAGTAAAAAAGAAGAGAGAGGGAGTAAAAAAGATGAGAGAGAGTAAAAAGAGGAGAGGGTAAAAAAAGAGGAGAGAGGGTAAAAAAAGAGGAGAGAAAGTAAAAAAGAGGAGAGAGAGTAAAAAGAGGAAAGAAAGTAAAAAAGAAAAGAGAGTAATAAAGAAGAGAGAAAGAGTAAAAATGAAGAGAGAGAATAAAAAAGAGGAGAGAGAGTAAAAAAGAAGAGAGAGAGTAAAAAGAGAAAAGAGAGTAAAAAAGGAGAGAGAGTAAAAAGAGAATAGAGAGTAAAAAGAGAATAGAGAGTAAAAAAAGAGTGAGAGTAAAAAGAGAAGAGAGAGTAAAAAAGAGAAGAATTTCAAACAAGTTTAATTATTGATGAACAATAAATGAATACCCATAAAAAACCCATATTATTTCGGGCTTCATATAAGTAGATTTAATAAATTTATAGTTTTATTACGTTTTTTCTATTTTAAGTTTTTTTGGACGGGCTTATTTTGGATCAGGTTTGAACCGATTTTTTTTACCCATTTTAACATTCCTAGCGAGAATTAATGAGTCATTTTGAAGGTGATAATTAAGTATTAGTTTGGGATGCAACACTCCCGACTCATTGAATTATTATTGGTCGATCAAGTAAGCCTACTAAAGTTCATTATTTGGGCCTTTGTGGGTGGGGCGGACCTAAATCAAAATATGTGATCTAGTTTAACAATTCCATCGCGTCCGACTCTCCCGAAGCTTCTTTCTAATTCTTCCCTATATATTTTACAAATCTTTCCCCACTTTTCTACGGAAACGTGAAATTATTTCGAACCTATTCCATCAGACGCAGAGAGAGTTCTGGAAACATAACACCTGTTGCGTGAAGGAGATAGTTCAGATATATTACGCTGTGAGTATTTTTCTTCGATTGACACCGATTCAAAGCCGTTTTATAGATTTGTGTTTAAATTCTGCAATGATCTTCTTAGAAGATCTAATTGTTGCCACAGAATTTCGATGTGATTTGGCTTGATTCTAGACTTGATGGGTGTATCATATGAATCGAGATGATCGAGTAAGATAAGAGATTGTTTGTCGAAAGTATAGTAAATTTGAAATAAGTATTGGTTCTTAGATCTCTGGGATTAGATATATGTTGAGTAGTTTTGAAATTGGATTGACTAATCTAAGTTCTTTTTAATTTGTTCTCTTCTCTTTTAGATGTCGTACTCTAGGAGGTCAAGATATTCTCCTTCTCTGTCTCCTTATGACAAGCGTCGTGGAAGGTCTATCTCGAGGTCTTTGTCTCGAAGCCAGTCCAGGTATTTTTTTTTTCTTGCTTTTGCTTTGAATTTTTCATGAGTTTATGCTTTCGATTGCGCTCATGTCTTTAATCGTTTGTGTTCTATTAGGAGTGTCTCAAGCGATGCAGTAAATCCTGGTAACAGTTTATATGTTACTGGATTATCGCACCGGGTTACTGAAAGAGATCTGGAGGATCATTTTTCTACAGAAGGAAAGGTTGGGATTACTTATAGATTTCTTGTAGGTCACTAGAGATTTGTTTGTTCATGTTTATAACCTTTTGTGAGCTTTGATATTTGTAGGTAACTGATGCTCACCTTGTCCTTGATCCATGGACTAGAGAATCTCGTGGATTTGGTTTTATCTCGATGGAGACTGTTGATGATGCTAATCGTTGCATCAGATATCTTGATCACTCTGTTCTGCAAGGCCGCGTCATTAAAGTTGAGAAGGTAAAAGAACTTAGTTCTAAACCCTGGATCGATTTTCGGATATAACCAGAAATTAGTGAAATCTGACCAAAGCTCTGATATTTGCCATTATACATTTCTTGTGATTTAAGAAGTTTGGTTGTTTCCACTTTCAAGTTTCTGTTGCATCAGGTCTGCTGTCTGTGCAGCAGTGCTTCACCAAATAGCAAACGCTGCAACAGTTCAAATGCATCAACTTTCAGACTTTTAGGGTTGTATGCTATGCAGACCTCTCTTTCTTGAATAACTTTTCCGTGGCTTCAATGTCAAGATGTTGTTTTAGTCTTGTTGCCATTTTCAATGATGGATTTCTAACAGTTATATGATATATGTTTCATGTTCAGGCAAGGCGACGTAGAGGACGTACTCCAACTCCGGGAAAGTACTTGGGGCTGAGAACAGCTCGAGGTATAATGTCAATCATATTGGTTTTAGTGCAATTTCTTTATTTTGTTTTTCTTCTTATGAATTTGTACCTTGCTTCGCAGGACGTACGTCTCCTAGCTACTCTCCTCGCAGGTCTGTTAGTTGCTCTCGAAGTCGCAGTCGAAGCTTCTCATCTGATCGAAGCAGATCTTATTCTCCTATCTATCGTAGGAGAAGGAGGTCACTATCATACTCACGAAGAGGCAGATCGTACTCTCGTTCCAGATCTCCATCACCAGATGATCGTTATTACAGGAGACGTGACCGATCATACTCTCCTTACTACAAGCGACGGGAGAGGTCCAGATCCAGGTCTTACTCGCCTTGCTATAGAGCACGGGACAGATCATACTCACCTTACTACAGGAGACGGTACAGGTCTAGGTCGCCGCCTTCCTACAGGAGAAGAGACAGGTCTTACTCGTCTTACGACAGGAGAAGAGACAGGTCTTATTCACCTTACTCCCGAGGCAGAGACAGGTCGTATTCTCCTTACTATCGAAGGAGAGACAGGTCCTACTCACCTGAAAGTCGTTACTACAGAAGGTATGTCAAGTCAATATGTTAACAGTCTGATGACTATTGCAGTTATAGATAATCATAGTACTAATGAAGTTAAACACAGGTCTGTATCGAGAAACTCAAGCCCTGAGAGAAGTGAATCACGTAGCATATCCCCAATGAAGGTAAGAAAAGAGAGCAGAAGCAAGTCTCGCAAGCGAGATAGTCAATCTTCAATGAGCCATTCGAGGAGTGCAAGATCAAGCACCTCCGGATCCGTTAGCCCATAATACTCTATTGCTTAGTTGAATATGAATGCTCACATCAATCTCACTCACGTATGTTGTAGTGAATAATACACATTAGACTTGTCTCGTCCTTGTATTTAGGGAATCTATGACCCGAATAATTCCCGTATGTTATGTTTGTTTAAGTTCATGATTATTAAATTCTTACCAACATTGCTTAAGAAGATTGAGCCAATAACTATAAAGTCACCTGTTTAATTTACCAAAAAGGTCGACTTATGGAGTCTTAGGTGTCTTCTTTGTTACAAAACAATTCGTTTGCTGTTTAATTGAGACACAAAACTAAAATTAGAATTCTAATTCCATCAAGTTTGTTTTTTCTTTAATTATACATAAAAATAAAATTAAATTTTTTTTTAATTATACATAAAAATAAAACTAAAAATTTTATCCTACCTAGTTTTGTAGTTTTGAATTTTGAATTTTTATGACAATAAATGAAAATATTGAATTTGAATCTGATGTATCCGAAATGAAACTGATCCAAAAATTTTAAAAAATTTGAATGAGTTTTAAACCAATGGAAAAAAAACCTAAAAAATACAAAATGAATCTATTGACAAAAAACTATCTTGATCATTTGGATGTTTTTGATATTATGTATATTAGTTCGGGTGAAGTTAGATATTTAGTTATGATTTTGTGTGCAATTAAGAAGAGAGATAAACTTTGGGTGCTTTTAATATTACATGTGATAGTTCGAGTGGAATTAAAGTTTTAGTTTTAGATTTGTATGCAATTAAGAAGAGAGACAAACTTTGGGTGCTTTTAGTATTATATGTGATAATTCGGGTATAATTAAAGTTTTAATTTTAGATTTGTGTGCAATTAACAAGTGCATCAATATTTAGGTACATTCATAGTTATATGAAAGTTTCGGGATGAAATTAGACCGATTACTTTTTTTTTCGTAGAATAATTCAAAGTTGATATCTGAGCAGCTAAGTTTATAAAGAAACTATTGGTGATAATTGTGCTGATTTGATAAGTAATACAAGAGATTGATGCTACACAAAATTTATTAGTACAGATTTGTCTCCAATCTATTAGATAATAGAGTTGTTATTTTATTTTCTTTTGGATAGACTTAGTAATTCAAGTTAAAATTTTATTAAAAGTTTTATCTACCTGCCCGATGAAATCTCCAACTGAATCTAAACAACGTTAACTACAAAAATTGAAAAAACTTTGGAAAATCTTAAAAAGCTCAATGATATATTGAGCAACCAAAACAACAACAAAAAAAAAACTTCAAAATAAATCTAATCTTTGAAATACTTCTTCCAATGAGGGTGCTTCTTCCAACACTTGTCAGCCATTTCTTCAATAGGAACACCTTTGGTCTCAGGAAGACGAAAGATAACAAACAATCCCATGATAATGTTCATTGCTCCAAAGAAGAAGAACAAGAAGGATCTGAATCTACATAGAGCTGACAAGAAGAATTGTCCAACGAAGAAAGTACAGATCATGTTCATTGCTACTGCACAGAAGTAACCTGCATTTCTTACTTCAAGTGGATAGATCTCTGAAGGTACAAGCCATCCTAATGGACCCCAAGACCATGCGAATCCAGATACGTATGTGCAGATAAGGATTAGTACAATCAATGGTACTGCATGACCGGTAATAGGACCAACAAGCTTCAAGTGGACTAAGAGAATGCTTCCAATAGTTAACTGTGTGATTGAGAAAAGTGAAGAAGTTAACTTGATGTGCAAGTAAATGGGAAAGAAACTAAAGATTGAAAATTTACCTGTGTAATGGTCATTTGAGTGGCTCCTTCGATTAAGAGACATTTCCTACCAGCTAAATCCACCATGAAAATCGAGATAATTGTAGCCAGAGCGTTTACACCGTTGGTTACGACGGTGGAAATCAGAGAAGCGTTGTTACCACTACCCATTGTTTGGAACAAGACTGGAGCGTAGAACATAACAACGTTGATTCCAGTGAACTGTTGAAAGAACTGAAGTAATGTTCCACACAACAATGGTGGTCTGTTCTCACGTTTAGTGAAGAGTTCTTTGAAAGGGCTTTTCACTTTGTTTGAAATCTCTGTAGCGTGTTTGATCTCATTGAACTCAGCGTCAACGTCTTCAATGCCTCTGATCTTCCTCAAGACTTTCTTCCCTTGTTCGTCTTTACCTCGTTCGATGAGACTAGCTGGAGTCTCGTAGATAAAGAAAGACCCTATCAAGAGGATTAAAGCAGGAACAGCTGCACCACCAAGAGAATATCTCCACCCGTTTTTCAACGTTGAAGTTAAGTAGTTCACATAACTTGCTGCTAAGATTCCAATGGTGATGAGAAACTGAAACGCAACGCTTAAACCTCCTCTGAATTTCGGTGGTGCAATCTCTGAGATGAACAATGGTACGGTCTGCAAAGTATTGGTTTCAGTGTTCAGATATCAATAAACCCTATCTAGAAGTAGAAGTAGACCAAAACATACTAAAACTACACAAACGTTATGAACTAAGGCTTAAAACAGAGTAGTTTGAGACTGTTATATGATACCTGATTACCAAAACCAATGCCACAACCAAGGAGAATACGACCACCAATCAACATACCAAGGTCTTGAGCAAATAGATTGAGAATAGCTCCAGTAAGGAAGAAGATTGAGGCAAGCATGATTGCAGGTTTTCTTCCATATCTCCTAGCAAAAAAGGAAGCAGCAAGACTAGCAAAGATTCCAGCTAAGTACAGAGAAGAAGTGAACAACTGCAAAAGCTGATCATCGAATTTGCAGTAATTGTTTTCATGTACTTTGTGTTTCTTCACATACACATGTGGAAAAAAATCTTTTAAGAAAGTGTCCATACTTGTTACACCTCCTGCAAAATTCAATCACACCATTAATAATCTGATTACTACAAAACAAAAGCAAGCAAACACTTCGAAAGAAACAGAAGAAGAAACCTGAGATTCCAATGTCGTAACCAAACATGAGACCACCAACTGCAGCAATGAGACAACAGAGAAAGACTTGAGAAGTCATCTTTGCAGGGAAAGAAGCACCTGCTTCTAGATTCATTGGACCAGCAGCCATTGTTTTTTGATCTCTAAACTCTCTTTGGTACTCTTGTTTCAATGTTCTAAATATGTGTAAAGGTTCTCAGATATGAATCAATCTCGTCGTTTTTATAGAGACTTGGAGGGTTTTGGATAATCTTTGTATTTGCAGTAAAATCTCTTTTTGACCTGATTTTTAGGTTGATTAAGTCTTAGATTTGGATAAACCTCAATGATAAATCTCTTTTATTTTTATTTTTATTTTTTTCCAAATTTGTGTTTATATATCGAGATACTATTTTATTGAAAGATAGTTGAGAAAATTTCTTTTGATATTTTGTTAAATCTTTTAGATCAATAGCAAGATAAGAAAAAATTTTGTTTTATTTTTCTTTAAAAGTAAAGATAATGACGCTGAAATTAAATAGCAAAACATATTATGTTTGTTCTTATTTTAAATAATGACGCTGAAAATCAGCAAGATAGTTAAGTATTATGTTTTGTAAGAGATAATGACGTTATAAAAAAAATAATGAGGTTATCTACGTATTTAAATTTCTTTTAATCGAGTTTATGGGTTTTTTATAGCAATTGGATCTACAAAAATAACCCAAATTCATTCTTATTCCATATTAGCTACTACATGTAATAGTGTGAAGTCATTAACCATAGACTCATAAGAATTTGACAGACTTTATGTTAAAGGAAAAATAATTAATCCATGAAAAATACAAACTGAAAAAGAAACAGATAATATTGAGTAGCTAACAAGTAAAAATAAGTCAAAAGACTCAAAACATATAGACTAAATTAAGAAAAACGATTAGCTATTATTGTAATAGAGTTTTTAAACAAAATACAAGCTTTTATGTTGTTGAGTGTTGACAAAGTAATCTACCACTTATCTATATTTAACTATATATTACTATTAGTTAAGTTTTATTAAAACAGAATAAACTACATCTTAATTACCATCAAACAAACTTATGATCATTAAACTTGTTGCGGTTGACTATCTGATGTATGTTCCAAACTCTCAGAAGTCAGAGTATAAGTCTGGTCTGAAGGTAACAACATGTCTGGTAACACAGATTTGGGAGATTCATCTGATGTGTTATTGCTCACATTTGAATCTTCAGGTTCCATAAGTTCTTGCATCTCTTCAGTTGACTGGCCTCCATCATTGCCCTCAAAGTGCTCTTCGTGCTCTTCATTGGTTCCTGTCTTAGAAGGTTCAGGTTCATCAGAGTCATAACTTATCTTCATCTCATCAATGGAGTTTTCAAGCTGTTCCTGCAATTCAAACATTGCAAAGAATATATTCAAATGTAGCAGTTTGAGAAAGAAGACAAACACAAGAACTATACACACACCTCTCTTTTTGGAATAACTTCATTAGTGTCAGAAACTGTGGTCTCTTCGGGTATATGTAATCCTCTGTCTGAATCATCCAGTAGAAGGTCTCTAGATTTGGAACTCTCCTCTTCTTCACATCTTCCACTAACATCTGTACCATCTTTACCACTGACATCTTCCACCGAAGAATTCATAGAACTCGTTTCATTATAATCCTGATCAACTTTCTCCTCTGGTGACATTTGAGATTCTGCAATTCTATCAACAGTGTTCTTCTCTTCCACCTCATTTTCCTCACCACTAAATTCCGGGTTCTTTCCTGTGTCTGATTGGTAAGCACATTGTGATTTCTCTTCATCAGAAGAATTGTTCACATCAGTTATAGTAGGAGGTGATCCGATTTCAGAAAACTCAACTTGAAGATCAGATTCTATGGATCGTGTCACCTTATGACCTGTTCTTGTGAAGCTATAACCAAAATTTTCCATGTATACTTGTCTTTCTGCTGCTAATGAACTCGAAAGAGAACCAGTGTTTTTAGGAAGTAAACCTGCTAGAGGGTTTCCAACACGATGATCATCATTTCGTTTCACAAAAGTTACTGTAGAATCTGCTTCATTTGAGACATTGGAATTCATTTCCCTTTCTCCAGGAGAGAGCAATGAGTTTGAATCACTCATAACGATATCTTTCCTGTCTGCTGACTCCATATCACTTGCTTCAGCAAGATTTATATCTTTTTCTTCTGTTAGATGATGTTTCTCCCCAACCAGTTGATCATTTGCCTTTTTCCACGGTTCCCATTTCAAGTCAAGCTGGTTTTCTGATGGAAACACTCTGCGACAAAAGCTTTCATGGCGGCAGAAGAAGATATCATTTGGATTGGCTGCAAACTCTTGCTGAAAACTATCCCCTGAGAGGTTAGGCTTCTCCTCTTGTGGATCATAAGGAAGATCAAAAGGGTTTTTTTTGGGTAATAACACAGAAGGTGCAGATTCAGGCACTTGAAGCTCATCAAGTATATTATTTTCCTGATCCAAACCAAAATAGTTTCGTCCAACACAGATTGAAGGAACATCCATATCCATAAGACTTCTCTCAGCCGCAAGTAGGACTAATCTCCTCGTTCTTCGTCTTGTAATCAAATGCTCTAATCTCGTATTACGTTCTATATCAGAGTTTCCCAAATCCATCAAGTTCTTCTGATCATCCTCAGTCCAAGCTACAACCTTTTTGTCTTCGCGTGTAATTTCTTCCTCACCTTCTGATGAAGATAAACACTCAATCTCGGTCTCACCACCACCATTCGTTACCCTTTCCAATGGATCCACAACAGACACATTTTCAGTGGTTGAAGGAGTTTCATCGTCCAAACCAGGGTCAAAAGAGAAATCTTCCGACACAAGAAAGGCTCTATCTTTCTTAAATTTGTGGAGTTTAGCAGATTTCTCACTTGTGGGGAATTCACCATAAAGAGTTGTTAAAATGACTTTATCTCTTTCATCTTCGCTAGCTTGAGAAGAGTCCCAATCTTTCCCAACCTCTTCAACTTTCCTTCTAGCATTTCTTCGAACACTTCGTTGCTGCTTTAGCTCAGCCTTCCTTCTTCCTTCCTCTGATCTCGATAACCCATCATTATCCGTTTTGATATTCAAAAACTTGAAAACCACATGATTCCGAAAGTAAAAAGCAGAGAAGGCGATTAAGGGAGAAGAGTAAAGGATGAAATAGAAAAGCCGAGGAAGAAAAGTGTACAATAGGAAGATAAACGCAGAAATACAGGAAATAATTGGGTGTTTCCTTGCGTATGTATAAATGATATTCGTGGAAAAGCTGAGAATTTTCCAGATAAAAGTTCCGACATCTTTAGCATCAATTCCCATGTTTAAACAACATAAAATCTCAGAACCATTGAAATAAGAAAATCGAAAGCATTCTATGGCGGTTTGAAGTTTCTTAGAGAAAACCAAACTGATTGAAAGAGAAAAGCAAAAAAGATTAATGAAGAAGCGAAAATCAATCGATTAGAGAGAGGTAAAGCTTACATTTTGAACAATAACCAGTCAACAATTTTATTTTATTTTCAAATTTTTCAGTTTTCCTACAGAACACACAAACGGACGGAGAAGACAAAATAGAAAACAGGTAAGAGAGAGGGAAATGAACTGTGATTGATTTGCACATGTTTCCTAAAACTTTTATTTTTTTACACTTTTGACCACCATGTTTTTCTAGTTGTCAAATTGACCCTTCTAGATCATAATTTTGCCGATTGACTCGTTTAGGTGTGTTCTATTAAAGCGCATAGCAACAAGCCAACAATGTCGAAACTTTGTGGGTAAGCAAGCATTCTCAGCCTCTCTTTCTTGCTAATAATTTGCTTCATATAAGTTTTTGAGATCATATAGTTGGTTTCACCCTTTCAGGTTGCCTAAAATGATTCCTTTTGAGTTCCTACTTCATTGAGGGTTGGATACATAAATCAGTAATTGGAGATGATGATCTCAATGAAAAATCTAAAATTTAAATACACATTTTCTCTTGTTGCTACAAAAAGGAACGAGAAGGTGAAGAAACTCATTAGCCAGCTGCAACTTACACCAGTTGGATTGATCCAATAGTGATACTCATTCTGCAGCTTCCTCTGACACACAAAACAAAAAGCAGAAACATTTCCATATTAACACATCACTCTATACACCCATTGTCTAAAAATTTCAGCTTCAAGCAATAATGAAACCAGACAATAACCATTATCAAGCATAAGCAAAACAGAAACTGTTCCTTTCTAGAAAAGCGGCTCTTAGAGAAAGAGATGGTTCAAAACACTAACCTTCTGTATCATCTTCATCCTCATCTTCCACTGCATCAACACCATACCTTGCATTCAGGAATTCCACAGCTGCAGGAGTCAGCACAAGCTTATCACAGTTCAATATGTCAAACAGATTCAGTGTCCTTGGCGTTAACATCCTCAGTGTTCCAATGTTCCTGCTTGATTTATCCACATTCTCATCGACATCCATCATCAAAAACATTGCTTTCTGCTTTGGATCCAATCCCCACCTCTTCATTGCAGCCAAGAAATCTTTTGTCTTTGGCTTCTCGAACTTATCCCCAAATTCCTCTACCACAAAAGCACCACCTTCCGCTGAAGCCGCACTCGAAATTGCCGTCGATAACGCTAGCTTCTTCTCCTTCCTATTGATTTTAATCGACCAATCCTTCGGTCTTGGCCCAAACACCACACCTCCACCAGGACGTAACGGAGTCCTCTGAGATCCACGCCTCGCGTTACCAGTTTTCTTCTGTGAATAAGGCTTAATTCCACCACCACGAACTTCACCACGAGTAAGCGTCGAAGCAGTACCTCGCCGCTTGTTCTGCAAATCCGTCACAATAGCTCGGTGCACAACGGCACGCGCGGTATCCTCCGGCGCCGTTTTGAGGTCCAGATAAGTCTCTCCAATCTTCTCTCCTTCGAATGAAATGATTGGTAGAGTCGCTAGCTGAGATGAGACCGAAAGCCGTTTCGATACTCTGCTCGAGCTGGATTTTGCAACGGAAATGTAGGTTTTGGGGATTTGATGAGAGGAAGATAAAAAGAGTGAAGATGAGAAGAAAGATAGCGAATTTGTCGCTGTTGCAGAGGAAGCCATTGCTTGTTCTCTGACCTGTAATTCACAAAGGAAGAAGAACTGAAACTGTTATCCACTCTAATGCCTATCTTGTGCTTGGTGAGAATTTAGGTATCTGTTTGGACATAAGAATAATAGTATCCTATACAAGTTTATCTCCAGCTGTTGTTAGTAAGAAAGAGTCAAAAACACAAAAGTCAAAAGCCTCTTGACTACCCCGAGTTTTTAACGAGAGTTAAAATCTTTGTCATTAACGATACTTCGATAGCTGAAAGCCTGAAACTCTGAAACTTTGATACCAGCGCACGTTAGCTAAGACCGCCGCGAAAACCACCGTATCGTCTCTAAACGCAACGTTAATCATGGCCTCCTCGGAGCCACTTGACTTGGTCGTTACCGTCGTCTCGGCTAAGCACTTGAAGAATGTTAATTGGCGTAACGGTGACCTGAAACCCTATGTTGTTCTGTACCTTGATCAAGACCACCGTCTCTCCACCCGCTCCGATGATTACTCCTCCACCAAACCGGTGTGGAATGATCGGATCACTCTCCCGATCACCCGATCGGTTCATGAATCGGTTCTCAATGTCGAAATTTTTCATTCCAATTCTTCGGATCTGGCGAAAACCCTCGTTGGATCGGTTAGGTTTCCTCTGGCTCGTTTGGTTAATTCAGACGGGACGATGGTTCCGGAATCGATGAATACGCTTGAGCTGGTTCGTCCATCGGGTCGTCAACAAGGGAAGATACGCCTGAAGCTCGCGATCAAGGAGAGGCCTATCCCTCCACCGCAGAATCCTACTCCTCCTCCTCCTCCTCCGCCTCGTCCTCAATCACAACCACAAGATTACTATGCTCATCCTCAAGGAAACCATTATTTCTCTCCTCCTCCTCCAGCTCCAATCACTTCTCCTTCTCCTCAGCGTGACTACAGAGAATTCTCACCGTCTCCTTATCCATTCACCGATCACTACTATTCCGGGTTTTATTACCCACCTCCTCCTCCACGTTCAATGTACGATCGTGCTTCCAATTACGGTGGCCCATCTGCTCCTGTCGATGCCTTTCCACCGGTTGATCACAAGCCACTTCCTTTAGCCCCTCCTCGGTTTCCTAACTACACTCCACCGCAGAGTGGGCCATCAGCTCCTGTTGATGCCTTCCCAGTTAATGAGTACAAGCCACAGGCTCCTCCTGTAGGCTCGAGATTATCTAGCTATGGAGTCCCCAATGGCCCATCAGCGCCAGTGGATTACTCTCCTTATGATCACAGGCATTTGCAGAAGACAATGGGCGGATTGAATTTGGAGGAAGAGAGAGGTGCTGCAGAGAGGTCTGAGAGTGAGTTTGGAGCTAGGCCAAACTACAACTACGGCCATGATTATCGTCGTGAATGTTGATGATGAAAAAAATTGTTGAATTTAATAATTGTGTGGCTTTACTTATTATCATATTTACCATCTATGTTGGTGTTTACACATCACCAAAAAATGGCTGA
Source organism: Lepidium aucheri (assembly GCA_900406435.1). Lineage (NCBI taxonomy): Eukaryota > Viridiplantae > Streptophyta > Magnoliopsida > Brassicales > Brassicaceae > Lepidium > Lepidium aucheri. The sequence goes on along the minus strand of OVBA01000733.1, from coordinate 18,226 downwards.
TGAAAACTTTGGTAAAGGATGATATATGTCTATATGTATTTCTCGTTTGCGAATTGATTGGCTGCTTCGTTCTCGTTATTCAGTTGCTTTATGTACTGAACGACAAGAGTTACAGAAGGTGTCACACCTTCTCTGCCTTTGTACATGGTTCTAATAATCTCTAGTTTCTTCTCTTCTTTCAACAGCTTCCCTTCTCTGTTTATTTAGTGTTTGAACTTTGAACCGTGCTTAGATTAGGTATGATAGTATATTGTGTCCCAGACATAAACCGTCCCTATATCCTGTAGTTCTGCATGCTGGCTGGTTAAATTGTTTTGATCCAATCCCTGTTTGATGTTACCAATCTTGTGTTATATCTTCTTACTCTTTTCTTTTCTATACATCTATCAACTATATCATGTGGCTAAATGTGTGGGATATCTCTTGTGAGCTGTAATATTAGAACCAAGGATCTTCATGTCTCATAGTATTCATTCATGTGGGAATATGTTTGGATTGATGTGTCTTGAGCTATGCTCATCACAGTACAGGAAAGATGTCCTCTCTCATCGTTTTGGTATGATGTTTCGTATATAATTGGTGCTACAATTGTGCTCTTGTTTTGACGTTGAAACAGAGCAGTTTTGCTATTGCATTCTTTTTCCTTTTGGCATTTTTGAAATTTGCAGTCACTCGCACGCCATTTGCATCTAATCAGTGACTTATCATGCAGGAATTATTGTTCTGATCTCAATGGAGTATTTACACATGTTAAATCACTCTACATCCTCTAGATTGTGTGATCTTCTATTTATGTCCTGACACTCACTGGTTTATTATATGCTTTGTCATATTCTTGTGCCCACTATTAGCTTGATTTTGTTGTTCTTTCTTTTATTTTTTCCTCCTTTTATTGTAGCCGCAGACTCATGGAAGGAATCTGCAATCCACAAAAGGTAAGATTATATCGGCCTCTCTTGAAGTCAAAAAGAAACTTTTTAGAATGTTATGTGCACACATGAATGAATATGATCATCAAAGAAGAATGATACCAAATGGTTGCTTAAACTTTTTCTTCACTTAAATAAAAGGTTTATTCCCTCTGTGGGGCATAAAGAAAAAACTAAACCTAGTCTTCTTCTCTTTTTGCTCTTGGACATAGGTCTCTTTATAAATTTGTAGATGCCCTTTACTAACAAGTCTTTTATATATCTAGGGTCTAAAAAAGGATTGAAGCTATACTTTTATGTTACTTGTTTATGTGTATATGTTTTGAGTGCTTAATCATGGCCTAAGCGTAATGATGATATATACATCATTAATCATGTCTTTTCATCGGTTTTGCCTCAACTAACTGTTCTCAGCATCAATCCCTTAAATATCTCTCAATATCCTCCTATTGTTTCCCATAAACCTCTCTCTTATTTACTCTCTTGATATGTCAGCTTCTGGGATAAAACGTTCCAACACAAACACTAGACCAGTTCAGAGAGATTCTTCAGCTAAGCAAAACGCTATCAAAGGACCTTATGGTAAGAGTCCAGGATGCACAACAAGCTGCGGATTAAGGCTACCAAGGAAATCAGAAGGCACAGCAGCAAAATTGATTAAGCATCTTGGATGCAAATTTGCAAAAGGTTTGCGTCTGGTGGTGATGAGGAAGAAAAAAAGATGTCCACCGTCAAATGTTTCTTCATTCACCAGGAAATCTCAGCCATCAATCACCCCAATAAACAATGACAATCATAGATCAGAGGCTATTGAAGACTGCATAGAGTTCATCAACTCATCATCCTCCTTCACCCGATCAAACTCAACATCTTAAGTTTCATCAATACCCATTTGTCTTGGTCGATCGTTTGTCTATTACTCCTTATTTGTGAAAGTTGCATGTACTGTCTATAAATCTATCTGCAACTCTTGTTGTGTTGTGTACTATTGCATAGTACGTGTAAAGTATTTAGCACCTTTAGATGAATGGGACAGAGACCTAAATGTATCATATCTTTGTGTGTGTGTGCGTGTGTGATAAATAATAACATTTGTTAGCTTTTTTACCCGATTCTATCATATCTTATAATCCAAAAATGATTACAAATTATAGGTCGTGTTCAATTTGTTTTACAATTTGCGTGGTCTACCAAAAAGTTAAAAAATTTCCCACTAATCGTTTAAATGATAATATTACATCCATTTGTTAGAATCAATTATATCTGCAAATCTATTCTCAAATTAATTTTAAATTAGTCTAACACCAAAATTTGTCGGCAAGTGTGCAATCAGATATATCTGGGCCATCGAGTTAGGCTTAATTCTATAAAGCCCAATATTTTTAAAACCCAAGCCCAATTAAGAAAGCCCCGTCTCGTTACAGCCACCAGACGATCTTCCCGCCAGTTAAGTCGCCATGGATTCCGGTGTAGCCTCAAGCCTTCTTCACATAACATTCAATTCCATTTGATTTAAAATTGAATTTTAATCTCTGCCCTCAGATTTGAAGAACCCTAATTAATAAAAAAGAGTAAAATTGAAGCTTGGAGATTTTTCGAACATGGACGGTTACTCTCTCTCTCTCTTACATCGGTATTCTCGCTCTCAGCTCTTCCCACGTTCTTCTTCGTCTCTTACGCTTTGCGTGTTTCCTAAAAAGGTTATTCACCTCCTTCGTCGCCGGTTTTCCTCTTCCCAAAAGCGGTGGATCTGATTCTCCACTGGTGATTGTACGGACGCTCTCGATTCGTATTTACGCGCCGTATTTTGTGCGAGTTTCGAGCTGATAAGTCTCAACTCTCAATCCTTCGTATATTTGATTCCTAATTGAGAAGGGATTTTTTCTGCCATTTCTTCAACAGGTATCTTAAGCTTATAAGTCTCTACTTAGTGTAAAATGCCCTTTTTTAGCTAAGTGATATGTCTTACGATCAGAGATTCATCTTTCATGATTCAGAATGTAAAATGTGAGAATTGTGGCTGCAGGAACAATTGATATGACTACAGTGAAACTTGAAGAGGTAGTTTGCCACCAACCTGATGAATCAGAGCTGAATCATTTTAGTGATAATGGTAGTAAGAGTGATGTCTTTGAACTTCTCGATCAGATCAAAAATCAGGAAAAGAGTTCTGAACGAAGAGGCTTCTTAAGTGAGAGGTAATATTAATAACAACATGCTTACGGTTTTGTTTTGTTGAGCTAGTTGGTTGTAAAAAGGAATGTAGCATTGAGTTTTGTTGTTTCTTGCTGAAGGTTTCTCAGATGGAGACGGAGATATCTTCCGGTTGATAGAGATAATCGACGTGACCATGGGTCAGTGAAACAGTCAGGACCCCTTGTGTCGGGAGCAGCTTATTGTCTTTCTTCCTGCAGCATGATTATATTGAACAAAATTGTCCTCTCCAGCTATAATTTTAATGCTGGAATCTCTCTAATGTTATATCAAGTAAGACATACTGAAATTTTAAGCTCGGTTTCCTTGGCTTTATGATGAAGTAGATAAACTCTATAGTTTTGGTGATTTCTTTATACGTTTATTTCAGAACTTAATCAGCTGTTTGGTAGTAGCTGTGCTAGATTTCTCTGGAGTAGTTTCAGTAGAAAAGTTTAACTGGAAGTTAATCAGAGTGTGGATGCCTGTCAATGTTATCTTTGTGGGCATGTTGGTCTCGGGAATGTATAGGTAAGTTTTCAAACATCAGGCGAGAGACTAATTGGTGAAATTTCATTCAAGAAGATGTGGTACTTGAGACTAATGTAAATTACATTTCTTCTCCAGTTTAAAATACATAAACGTTGCTATGGTGACTATTTTGAAGAATGCAACCAATATTATTACGGCAATAGGTGAAGTATACATGTTCCGCAAAAGGCAGAACAACAAGGTTTGGGCTGCAATGTTCATGATGGTGAGTTAAAATTACATATCTTTGCCTTCACTTAGTTTGTGTAGCCAATCCCTCTCTGATATCAAAGTGGTACTAACTAAGAGTTTGCAATATAGATCATTTCTGCAATCAGCGGAGGTATCACGGATCTCACATTCGATGCAGTAGGGTACACGTGGCAACTTGCTAACTGTTTTTTAACCGCAAGTTATTCAGTGAGTTTCGATTATGTAACCAGTAACTTGATCTCCATGCATCTCTCTCCCCCATAATGACCTTAAAATCCTTTGTTACAGCTAACTCTTCGTCGAGTCATGGACAAAGCAAAGCAATCAACAAAGTCTGGCTCTCTTAATGAGGTGTCTATGGTGCTGCTTAACAATCTCTTGTCACTACCTTTTGGCATCATCTTGATCCTTTTACTCGGTGAATGGAGATACTTAATAACCACGTAAGGACTGATAAACAAACTTACACTTGTTCATAAACGACGGTATCTTTGGAAGGTAAAGTGGTCATTGTGTTTAAAACTCTGGCAGAGATGTGACAAAAGATGGAATGTTTTGGGTAGTTGCAACAGCAAGTGGCTTCCTTGGTCTAGCTATCAGCTTCACTTCAATGTGGTTCTTGCATCAAACTGGACCCACAACATACAGGTACCTCTCTTACTCTCTCTGTCCAAAAGCAAACACCATTTGATTGGATTTAAAATGTAATGAAATACTTTATAATCTTGTGGCAGTCTGGTGGGTTCATTAAACAAGGTTCCAATATCACTAGCTGGTCTTGTACTCTTCAATGTTCCTCTCAGTCTCCCAAATTTGTTCAGTATACTTTTTGGTAAGTAACACACTTATACAGGACTACATCATCTATCCTCGCAAGCGATGATCAGCTGCTACGTTCTCTGTTTTTCTGTTTTGAAAAAAGCTTAAGGTGAATGAATTTGTGTGTATGTACTTTGGCTTTGCAGGTTTATTTGCTGGAGTTGTCTTTGCTAGAGCTAAAATGTCATAAAGCGTATTTTAAAGCTAGAGTGGGATTGTTGAAGAGGAAGATCAAATAAACACAAAAACAAGACAAGGAAGCTGAATAGTTTCTAAATCAATACATTCTTTTTCTAATACTATATATATACACTAATATCACTGAGTAAGATCAGTATTGGATTTTGAAAACTTTCATTGAGCAAAATGCGCAATAAAAAGGTGGGAGATGATTAAATCGTCTTTCATTCAATCTGAATGAGTTTTTGAACAGATAATCGTTGCTTATTAGAACTTGTAATAGGTTTGTGACTTAGATTATTGATTTCTGACCTGACTCGGTCTAGTAGTAAACCGAAACAAACAGAGTTGAATGAGTAGTTGTGAGACTCGTTACGTAAAAGGCTGATAATAATAGTACTATGATAAGAATATCAAAGCATTGTATTCACAGCTTTACACGTCAATCATGTAAAAATGTAGCAGAGAAATGTGACAAAAAAGAGAGTAAAAGTTAAACAAAAGTATTCAAATATCATAATGAAGTTCACGTGAGAATATACAGGTCTGCGTGTATCCCCAAAGCATCTTAATAATACTAGTAATAGATACTTCCACTACTGTAGTATTATTTGATGACGTGCAAGTGCGACTAATAAACGAAAACCATGTGTCCCATTTCTAGAAGTTCACATTACGATTTCTATATAACTTTTCTCATGATCCAATGTGTTTGTAGAGAGTTTTTATGCAAAGGTCTTCGATTCTCACAAAATCTAACCATATTTTCCTCACTCCCATTTCTTTTTGTTGCTTTTAATGCATTTTTGACTTTTGTACAATATTATAATCAAGTGGTAACGAAAGTAATTCATTCGCATACAAAAAGATTATTCAAACTTTTGTATTAGAAGTATACAATTTGATTTGTGGATCATCCAGACAAATGCTATACCCAAAACAATGCCACAGACGCATTTATGGTTTTCTTATTTTTGTTGACGAACAAAACTAAGTCCGTGACGAGTAGTTATAAAAGAAGTCAAAATGTGAATTATGTACGCATATATAAACAAAAGTTTTGTTTGTTTTTGGTTTACAAAAACAGAGGAAAAGCTGCCACATGGAGTGAGTTTTGTTGTATAGGCAAAAAAATACACTGTACACACACAAATTGTTGTGAATCTCTATGTTCATGTGGAGTTGTTGTTTTGTTGTGGTGGTGCGTCTAGAGGGAAACACGTTTCATCACCACCTGTGTTCCAAAGGAAATGTGCGTAGTTAGCCGAGTACACTGAGTTTGATGGATCAGCTGAGATTGCTTCTAAATATGTTTCTTCTGCTTTCCAAATATCGTTTCTTGCTTTCCATAGAAACATCGCGTATTTGTTCAGTGCCTCTGCGTCTGCTGGTTCTGCCTTTGTTGCTCTCTTGAAATACTTTTCCGCTCTGTTTATTACACAAAAGAAGCCATGTTAAAAACTGACAAAAGAGATCCCACACAGTTGTGGTTTTGTTCATTAAAGTAGAGATAAGATATGAATTATGAATAAGGTCAAAAGGAAAAATGGGAACGTAAGTGAATTGGGTTTTGCTTTTAGAATGTGACAGATGCATCAAAACGAAAATGGCTACTAGATTAATCATAGTCTATAGCTAACATGTCAAAACATTGTTTGCAGAATGATCACCAAAATATCTATGTGGTTTAAACAGTGTTTTACCTATCTTAGCGAGTTATTACCTAACATCACTATTGGTGGGTGAAGGAATAATGTTGCAGTGATCCAAAAACTCAAGCTTCTAAATTCAACCGCATACTACACTATCAACCAAGCTTTTTTTTTTTTTTTAATTAAGAACCAAATCCTAAAATACTCAAGCTAAGAGACAAAAAAAACTTTGGGAAAGAAAACAATCAATCACTATTGATTGAGACAAGAACCCTTTTATATTTTATTTCCTAATTTACTCTGAAGATGGAGATGTAGATATTCACACTTACAAGTTGTCTTTTTTCTCTGATATGGTAAAGAGAACTGGTTCACTCAATTTAAAAGCCTATCCTTTTGATTCTTATGGTGCTTTGACTATGACAATTTCAAAGTTTAAAATATCTACAGCTACCTAATTCCCAATATATATCATTCCATGACTATGCCTATTATTGACTAGTAGTATCAACTTGCAGCCTCTAAAACCCAAGATTTGGTTGCTAGATTCCAACCCAAATATAATAATCTCTTTAAACTTAGTCTAATCACGAAGAATATCAAAGATAATATACTTTTAAGTAACATAATTATTAGATTTAGATAGTCAGATCAGACGTTAATTACCTGTCGTAATCATGGATGATAAGATAGAGAAACTGAGCGTAATTAGCAAGAAGAAGAACGTTTTCAGGCTCCTGAGACAATCCCGTTTGGTAAAGAAGCTCTGTTTTAAAGTAATCTATGGATTCCTCTGCCTCTAATCGAGCCTTCACTGGAGAAACCAGCTGCTTCATAGTCTCGTGATCCAAAGCTTCCATTTTCTCTGTTTCCTCCAATATCGAATTCCACAGTTTAATTTCTTCTTGCCCTGACACAGACGCCTCTGCATCAGCAGATGTTGCACCGAGAGATGATGATGAAAATTGAGATTTTCTGAACTGATCAAATCCATCGCCCTCTGTTCCGCTTTGTACCGGCGGTGGGATGTTGTTACCACCGCCACCACTGAAAGATGTTTTCTCGTAGGGAGAAGAAACAGAGAATGTTTTAATCAATGATGAATCGAATTTCTGATTCGTTTCTTGGGTTTCAGTTATCTCCGTCGTCTCGAAGCTAAAAGAGACGGTGGTTGTCGGAGCGGCGGCGGCGGCGGCTAAAGCAGGGTTGCTACCAATAGAGTAAACCGTGAAATTGGCGAGAAGGATCATAACGGAGACCATTAAAGTAGGAGTTGCAGAGAAAACTTGTTGGAACAACCAAACAAACGACGCTTGCATTTCTTTTCTAACGCGATGTAGAATTCCTTGCAAATCTTCAAAGAGAAGAAGCTCTCTCATGTGTAGTGTAAAGCTCTGAAGTTCTCTAATCATAAACACCATTGAAGAGAAAGCTTTCTTCACAGAGCAACAAGCTGATTCTCCGACTTGAGTAACAACTCCTTCCTCCATCTGTAGCTTTCTCTTTATAATCCGAAGCGAAAGAGGAAGATCGACGCTGTTTGCTTTCCTCTCGATGCTCGACATTTGCACCATCTCCGGCCATGGCGGCTCCATTACGATATCCATCGATCGAGCATCAACGGAATCGTGTCTCATTATCTTCGGCTCTGAATCCTTACCACTCGTCTCTGATTCGTTGTCGTCTTCCGTAGGAACTTGGAATTTGAGAGCAAGCTCTTCCATCTTTTTCGCAAACTCCTCCTCGGAAAACGGATCGACGCTTTCACTAAAAGCTCTGCGAATCAACTGAGTTTTAGTTGGTTTCGATGGTTTCCAGAGCTCGCAGGATTTGGAGTGGCGGAGATTCGTAGAAGAAGTTCCGAAGAGAGGATTCAGTCTCTGGCTCTGCACCGTGGAACGACAGGTAAGAGAAGAACGTCCGTCGTTTCCGATGCTTTGTCGTCGTGAATGAGAAGAAACAGCAGAGGAGGCTAGGGTTTGAGAAAGGGAAGATGAATGATGAACAATGGGATGAGCCACCCATTGATGAAAGGTAGAGGTTGTTGTTACTTTCACTCCCATTTTTGAAAAAAATCCAAAAATATCTCCAAAATATCGCCTCTCGATTTTATTGCTCAGCAAAAAAAAAATCTGGACAAACACAGAGCAAAAGCTGAAGGCTAATTCGTTTAATATGCCTTTATCCTCAAGCTTTTCCTGCAAATCAATCAATGAATCTAGTAAGTTCAAATTTGGAAACGTAAGAAATTGGGGAAGAAGTTCTTAAATCCATGCATTTGCATGGGAATGAATCATGACGATCACCATGGAAAACTGAATCAGCATGAGAATCAATGAAGCTTTGAAATTATAAATGCAAAAAACTATGTGTAACGACTTAGAGAAGAAGAAGAAGCTGAAGAGAAACTCACTCTAGAATGAGCAAAGGTTTTTCACCGAGATTTTTCTCGGAAGGAAAGTAAAATAAAATTTTCTCGGGATAATCCTGGAGTGAATGGAGTACGAAACAGAGAGATGGCTTTTATACAAACACGATGAACATTCATCACACAAAAAAATCTAAATGAGGAAAAAAAATAGTCATAAAGTAATTACCGGAGAAACCGGTAACAAGTCATGGAAAGTAGTGACATGGCACACCCGTTAATTGAGAGTTTTGTTTAAGATCGAACGGCTAATAATGATCCACTTGATCGAACGGATCTGACAAACTGGAAAATGGTAAGTAGATTATATTAGACGACAGATAAAGTTACACGTGTAATAAAAGTGACATATTTTACATTAAGAAAATTATTAAGTAAGTGTGTTAAAATAACAGGCTGGCAAATAAGGTAGGCGAAGTAAGTGGGGTCCTCGTGTGTCCATGTCACCTGGCAAAGGCTTTTTATTTTTATTTTGAGGTAAATTTTTTTTTTCTTTTCGACGTTAAACTATAACTAGTAAACCCATTATCTAAATTCCTATATAATATAGACAATAAAACTTGATCCCGTAAAATAGAAGTAGACCTAATTTAAATAGATTTATTATATACCATTAGAGTAAATATCATTTGCTATTTAAGTAAAGTTTATTACGTCCAAACTTGTGTTTCCTAGTCGTGATTTAATGTTGGATTTTTTTTTTTCAATAAATCCTCATTCATTTTTGGGACGTCATTGACATTTTTGTATCTTACACTACATTGCAGACGTATATTAGTATCTGTTTTTTAAGAACTAAAACCATGAAATTCATTGAATGAAAGATTCAAACGTTAAAAGTCAAAAGCTGAGGTACTTTCAATTTGATGGTTAGAATATTTTAGCTAATTGTTTGATATCAGAATTTGATTTCTACCTGTTGCATTATGATAGTTTAAAAAATGAATTTTAAGGATGTATTTTATACTATCGATAAAGCTTGTCCATACAATTGTTAACAAAAAAAAACAGAAATTGTTTTCCTTCAAAACTGGCAATAATAAGGGCTTTAGTCATGTGGTAATACTCCAAATAAATTAATGCTACGCAAAGTAAAATTACACGATTTTGCAGGAGATCTATCCTTTTAACTTTTTTTATAAAAAAAAATATACTTCCTCCCTTTAGTTTTAGTTGATGTTTTAAAAAAAATTGTTTCTTTTTAGTTGATGGTTTCAGTTTTCTATGCAAAATTTAATGTATTTTTAGTGTTTCTGACGGTTTAAATTATGCAGATTGATATGTGACTGGTTAGATTGTTTCGGAAATTATAATAAAACAAAAAAATTAATATTTTCTTAATTTGTGTGAAACTTCTAAAACATTAACTATAAAAAAACAGAGAGAATATTATTTAACAAATGATTAACTATATAATACATATATGTTAATCTGGTAGGAAAAACAATTAACGTAGATGCTACATTTGCATGCATGTTAATATATAAAATTAAGAACAAAACGACAAAATTACAAAAAAAAAGGGTTTAATTAATAAGTAAAACCAGTTGATAATAATAGAAATTGTTGGAATGTAGCAATTGAAGGAAGAGGGTAACGAAGCGACGGTGGAGAAAGAATCAGAAGTGACAGAAAAATGACGATACATGACCGGTAAATATCAAGTTGATGTTATCAGAGAAAGTAACGTTGAAGGTGATGAAGATATTGACGGTATCTCCACTTACGATATCTTATTAACGGCTCATATTTATTCCTCATGTGATATTTTCATTATTTTAGTTTAATATAGTTTCATTGCCTTATTAATTATGCTTTAACAATGTTTGTACGATGTGATCTAATCCCATGATTAAGTACTAAATTCTTGTTTATCTTTGCTTTGTTTTAGATTCTCTGATCCACCCACGTGTCGCTTTTTAACTTTTGAGTTTTATGCACGTGCAGATTTATATATGTTTCGGTTTCTTTTTTAGTTGGAAAAATGAGAGAAAATTCTTTTCAAAAGTATTTAGATTCTAATCAGCTTAGTGGCCTTTAGACTAGTGGATAGTAGTAAATTCACTATATGCAGACGCATATGCATCACCAAAGATCGAGTCTCACCACCTACGAGATTTATGTAGAAATTTTGGCTAATAAACCGGTTATTATGATCTAATATTAATATTATCCTTGACAAAAAATCAGCTTAGACAAAAAACACCTCGATTATCGTCTAAAAGAATATTAGAAACAACATCATGAATCGAAATAATAAGTGAAAATCTAACGAACGAGAATAAACATAGTTAGCCAATCTATCAACAAGATGATTGCCTCCCTAGTCTCTATATATGTTTGGGTTTTTTTTTTCTTGTAGTTTTTTGTTTTATTTATTTATTTATAAAAAGAACATAATTTTAAAATATTATTAATTTGAGTATTTTAGTATAATATTAATAAATAAATAAAAATAGACAAAGAAACCATGTAGTTCGGCCGACTGAATTACATATATATGTTAAAATAATAATAAAAAAGAAACCAAATATATGTAATTTACTTTATACGTAAAGTAAGCAAACCAGACAAACTTCTCCGAGTCCGGTCCACAGCCTCTGGACCGGTGGCCTGAACTCCTGTACCCTACTTAATCTCGTTAGGATATTCCCAATCACATTTTGACTCTAATTCAATTGGAAGAAATTAAATTAAATTAATACTGATAGTCTAAGGTTTTCATGTGTTTGGAAAATGATAAAAACTATTTTAGAAAAGCTTGGTTTAAATTTTAATTATATGAAATTTATAATAAAAAATATACTATGTGATTGACAGTTCAACAGTTAATAATAGAGTCGCGAGACAAATGCAAGATTCAAAGACTAAATGTCAAATATATCGAGGAGGTAAATAAAACAAGTAGAAAAAAATAAAACAAACCATGTGATACAACAAAGGTTTGTTCATCAATTGCAACTTACAAAACCCATCTTGTTCGGTGCAATGCTAATTCAATAGATCATATATTATTACACATTAACGATTTACATGTTGAGACGAAAATAACTATTCACAAACGCGTAGTTATATAGTAGAAAAATAACAGAAATTTCGTTATTAGATAAAATAAAATAGGTTTACGTAGTGAATGGTGGCTCTTGATATGAAGCTATGGCCAAATTATCATAAAAATGGTGAGAGCGAGAGATATAGACATGCATAAACAGTGACACGGCAAACGCTACGTACTCTCATCTCTCTTATCTTCTCACAATATTACTTATTTTTTCTGATTTTTATTTTGTAATATTCTATTTTTGGTACCTGTAATGAAATAATATCAACGACTTATATGGACATTTTATTCCTTGACAAATGTTTACAAAGACAATATACCAAAATTTAAAATATCTTTACACCATTTTGAGTCTTTGTCCGATTCTTCACGTCGTTTTATTTAATAAAACTTAACATCAAATAAACAAAAATATGAGAACTTGGGGTTTAAACTCTTTGTGGTGAACCGAATAAGACTCGTGATTATTTATTCTTTGCTTGTCCTTACAGATTTACTATTTGGAATGAGCTTTGTGGTAACTTGCTTGGGCAGACTATTACTCCCGACTAGCATGATACTATCTCGGATCTCTTAAGTTCCCGATTTAGTTTCGCTGACAAGATTATTGTCTCTTTGGCCTTCCAATATGTTCTCTACCACCTTTGGAAAGAAAGGAATGCTAGGATTCATGGCCGTGTTTGGTCCTTATCTTCTGCTCTTGTTCGTTTGATTGATAGACTCATTCCTAACCAGATTTCATCCCTTCATTATGTTTTTCCTCATAGTTGCATAGTATTCTTCAAAGATGGTTCGAATTAAGATTAGCTTAGTTTTTATTTAGCAGTGTGTTTTTCCTGTTTTGCCAAATGTACTTAACCTTTTTCCGATGATCAATATATTTCCCATTTCATAAAAAAATAAACAAAAATATGAATATTTTATATCATTATTTAGTTTGCCATTGGATCTTGAAGTAGTTAGACAAGTCAAGTATGTATGTATTTTTGGAGATGAGCCAGAACTCTCAAATATGGCCCCATATACATATGATAAACCATTTATTAGATTCAGCCCAATACAAAGAAACAAATTCGGCCCAATTACTCAATTTCGTATATCCAAATAACAATTAGTGTGGGAAAAAAAATTGATAATTTAAAAAGTACGAAAATAGAGTAAAAAGTATGAAAAATAAAGTAATATTTCAATCATTTCAACTGTATTTAATAATATTCCACATTTCCATTATCTCAAATTCAATATTATGAAAATGTAACATATACATTCTCTTTACTGTCTATATAATTACATAAGTTTAATTACTAATGCGATAATCTCATTTTCCCAATTTCTTAAAAAATGAATGAAAAATTAAAAATTTTGTGTTTGAGTTTGTAATGAATGGAAAAGATAAAAACTTTGAGGTTTGATTTATGAGGTTCATGACTAGAACCATAAGTAGTTTGGGTTTGATTTGTTGTCTAGAATTTGTAAAAATACTAGAAAGATGAATAAGAGTTATGAATGATAATTAAAAAAAAAAGTTTTTGAATTAAAAAATAAAAAATGTACGCAATTTATATATGTGTTAGAAACATCACGCAATTACGTTGTTTTAAAAGTATTTAGACTAAAATTAACGATACTATTTATAAACACTGATTTTTTGCTTTTAATTTATTTATCAATACATACTAGTAATATTTTCAAAGAAACAACAATATAATCGATATATGGTTATCTTATAATATGGTGGAAATCTTACTTTTTTATATTGCTAAAACCAACTTTTTGATATAACTGTTCATTATCTAAAAAGAATCCATCATCTTGCATTATAATATATTCTCGTCATACATATATAATAATTATACAAATTATGTAGGGCAGAACACTTATTAGTATTAAATAAATGAATAACTATTACATGAGAATGGACAATCTATTCTACAATAGAAAAATATCTAAGGTCTTTGATTTCAAAAAAATATGAGCGATTGCAGTATATTTCAAACACTTTCAATAAATTTAAAGTTCGATAAAACATTAATTTTTAAGAGGAAAAAATGATTTTTGTTGGAAAAAAGACAAAACTTAAGAGTGCTATTTGGAACAACACTTGCTTATTGTCCGTAAGTAAAAGTAATAAAAGAATTTATGTGATTGTTGTCATGTTGTCAACAACCAAAAATTAATGAGTAAACGAGACTCCGTACTAAAAAGTAAAATGTAACAATTTTTAAAATTATAGTGTTGAGGAAACATAACATTGTTGTTAGAAAGTAAAACATGCAATTTGTTATTTTTAATTTGGAATGAAAAAAACAATATAACCGGCATATAGTTATCTTAGGATTTGGTAAAAGAATTTTTAATTTTTTTATATTGCTAAAAATAATCTTTTTGATATACTGCTCATCATCTAGAAAAAATCTTCATATTGTAGTGTGTATTATCAGTTTTTATTTTGGTGTAAAATTTCATTTTATCTCCCTCCCTCTTTCTTCTTTCGAAACTTATGTGTATTGCATAATCTAATTTTGTGCAACAAGCTACAATTCTTCTAATTGATTTCTAACTATTACATTAACTTCTTGTTGTACTAAATATCTTTGTTTTTTCTCCTATAAAGAAAATTTTGCATCATTTCTTTCAAGTTAATTCAAAGTTTTCATCTCTTTAGGAAAAAATAATAATAAAGTTTCCGTTTTCAAAATTTCCTTCAAAAATAGATATTTAGAAAATCTAACAATTTTTAACTAACAAATCTTTCAAAATATCACTCTTTTGTTGTATTTGTGTGGCTTCTTATGCATTTTTTTGTTATTCTGTCATAGAAACAGAAAAATGATTTTTAGTTTGATTATTACTTTTTAAGTGAGTCATATTCTCCTAATGGTCCTACTTTACAAAAAGAAAGTTTTTCTTAAAACTTTTTTTTAATAAAAAAGCTGAAAATTGTTGTTATTGGATCACTATGGAAGATGTTAGGTGTATTGGCATAATTGGGTTAATTAGAGTTTTTGTTTTCATTTCTACTCTTTTAGAAGAACAAAAGAGTTTAATGGATAGTCCAATATTTTATTCTTGATGAGTTATACACATATAGTTTCATTATGTAAAATTTTGGAAATAGAGATATTTTGTTTATTTGATAGTGTTGTGCAATTGTTGTACGATTAGTTAGCAAACTTCAAAAGAAAAATATTTCTACAAGTGTACTATCTTACATATACGCTACAATTGCTTTGATATTCAGAGAAACAAACTTCTTCTTTTGAAATTCATGTGTATTGCAGATTTAATCTTGTGCAACAAGTTACAATTCTTTTAATTGGTTTCTAACTATTACAATTCTTCTAATTAGTTTCTAACTATTACAATTCATTATTCTTGTTTACATTAACTTCTTGTTGTGCTAAGTATCTTTGTTTTTTCTTTTATACAAAGAGGACTTTGTATCATTTCATTTCAGTAAGTTCAAAGTTTTTATCTCTTTACCAAAAAAATTCGTAGTTTTAATTTTCAAAGTTTCCTTCAAAAATAGATTTTTAGAAAATCAAGCAACTTTTAACGAACAAATATTTCAAAATCCCGCTCATTTATTATATCTTTGTAGATATTTATGTACTTTCTTGTTGAAAAATGGTTTTTAGTTTGACTATTACTTTTTGAATGAGACATATTCTCGTAATAGTCGTATTTTATAAACAGAAAAATTTTCTTAAAACCTTTTTTATATCAAAAAGCTGAAAATTGTTGTTATTGTATCATTATGAAAACTGTTAGGTATACTAACACAATTGGGTTAACTTAAGTTTTTGTTTTTATTTCTATTCTTTTAGAAGAATAACGGTGTTTAAATGGGTAGTCTACTATTCTTTCCTTGATGAGTTATACTCACATAGTTTCACTATGTAAAGTTTTGGAAATAGAGGATTTGTTTTGTTTATCTGATAGTCTTGTGCAATTGCTGTACTAGTAATTAGCAGACTTCAAAAGAAAAATATTCTCGTAAGTATCGTATCCTATATATGAGATACAATTGCTGTTATATTCAGAGACAAACTTCCAAACTCAAACTCCAGCACCAAGAACTCAAGATAGCTAAGGAACTCAAAATGCCGAAGAAGCTAAAAATTGTTCGTAGTCATGTTTTTTTATGTAATGTTTTTTAGTTATGAATGTAATGTTTTATTTTTCTAATGATTGTAATGTTCTTTTAAGGTTTGATTTACGAGGTTTATGACTAGAACCATTAAGTAGTTTTGGTTTGATTTGTTGTCTAGAATTTGTAGAATACTAAAAGATGAATAAGAGTTATGAGTGATAATGAAAAAAAAAAAATTTAGATTAAAAAAAACAGTGTACGCAGTTTATATATGTGTTAAAACATCATACAATTACGTTGTTTTAAAAGTATTTAGACTAAAATTAACGATACCATTTATTTATTTTTATTTTTGTCAACAATTGGATTGACAAGGTTCGATCCATAGCCTAACCAACACCCTAAAATCCCTTTTTATTCTATTAGTGTAGTGGGGAGGAATCAAACCTTGGTACCATGAGTCATTAGTTGAATCATTAACAATACTATTTATAAACATTGATTTTTTGCTTTTAATTTATCTATCAATACATACTAGTAATATTTTCTAGAAACAACAATATAATCGACATATGGTTATTTTATAATATGGTGGAAGTTTTACTTTTTTTATGTTGCTAAAATAAACTTTTTGATATAACTGCTCATTATCTAAAAAACCTTCATCTTGCATTATAATATATTCTCATCATACTTATATAACAATTATACAAAATTTGTAAGGCAGACCACTTGTCTGTATTAAATAAATCAATAACTACTACATGATAGTGGAAAATCTATTCTACAAAAGAAAAATATCTAAGGTCTATGATCTGAAAAGATATAAGTGGTTGCAGTATATTTCAAACACTTTCAATAAATTTGAAGTTCGATAAGACATGAATTTCATAGAGGAAGAATTGATTTTTGTTGGAAAAAAACAAAAAAAAAAAAAGCTTGAGAGTGCTATTTGTAACGACACTTGTTTATTGTCAGTAAGTAAAAGAGAAAAAAATGTAATTGTTGTCGTGTTGTAGAAAAATAAAAATAATGAGTAAAGGAGTCTAGAAATTTAGAATTTTCAATTCTATAATAAGAAAATAAAATGTAACCATTTTTAAATTATTGTGTTGAAGAAACACAACATTGTTGTTAGAAAGTAAAACATACAATTTGTTATTTTTAGTGTGGAATGAAAAAAATAATATAACCAATATATAGTTATCTTAGAATCTGGTGGAAATCTTAATTTTGTATATTGCTAAAAATAATCTTATTGATATAACTGTTCATCATCTAAAAAACCATTACATTGTATTATAGTCTAATTTTATCATATTTATAAACAATTATACAAATTTTGTTCAAACGATTGACCACTTACTAGTTAGTAAATAAATAGACTACATGATAATGGAGAATCTGTTCTACAATAGAAAGATATCTAAGGTCTATAATCTTAAAGAATATGAACGGTAGCGGTATACTTCAAACACTTCAATAAATTTAAAGTTCAATACATGAATCTTCTAGAAGAAATATTGAATTTTGTTGGCAAAAAAGACAATGAAAAGCTTTGACGGTGTTATTTAAAATGACACTTGCTTATTATCTATAAATAAAAGAAAAAAAACTTTTTATGTATGCAAATATTTTCTTCCTACGTACATATGTATGCAATAAAGAGATCTTAGAACTATGTTTTATGTAAACTCTCTTATTATTGCTTAGAAACTTCTCAAAATTAAACAATAATCAAGTTTGAATTGTTCTCAACTCATGAAACCACAAGCTCGATTTCTATGAGTATTTATAGAGAACTTGCTCCATCAAATTCCCTAATCCTAATCTAATTCTAGTTGATTTCATCCCTAGAAACTTCTTTTAACATATCTTATCTCTAAACTTCCTTTTTTCTTTAGAGATATCTTCCTTGAGCTTATCTTCTCTCTAAACTTCCTTTTTTAGAGATGTCTTAAGCTCCAAGCTATTGAAGCTTATCCAACATTCTCCCTTCTAAGCTTCAAGTCTTCCTTTGAAAAATCTTGAACTCCGATCAGATTTCTCATTTCTTTGAACTTGATCCTAGCAAGAGCTTTTGTTAGAATGTCGGCTCTTTGTTCTTCACTCCGAACATGCTTAATC
>OVBA01000732.1:7779-57323 GCA_900406435.1 Lepidium aucheri | reverse complement strand
TAACACGGTATTTAAGTTAATGCTATGCTTTTATTATATAAGAGATATGCAATATGTTTCAAAAATAAACTAATCATGTAAGATTTTTATATGGAAATCTAAAGCTTCTTAATATAATATGAAACTAGGATTATGCGCGGGATTGAATTGCTTTGATTGTTTTAAAATCGTGTTTATTTAGGTTATTAGACTCGTGACTCGAAGTCGAATACGAGCCAAATCAAGAACAAAATTTTAGTTTTTTCGAGTTTTTCTATTAAATCTTTTTTAATTTTAAATTTGTATATAAAAATACTTAAATCTGAACTCAATCTATACCGAACCAAACTCTATCCGATTTTTTTTAATAACTCTTAAACTAAAATAACGAAAATACCGAATTAGATAAACTGAACCCGACAAAATTCCAGAATGTGTCCTAAATCTATGTATTCAGAAAATTGAATCCAAACCTTTACGAGAACTGAATCAATAACTGATATATTTTTGTTGAATTTTAGTTTTTAAATTTTTTTTCTATTAGATTTTTATTAATTTTAAATTATATATATAAATTTATAACAAAACCTACTTTAGATCTATTTTGAAGGGTTAATACAAACCATATGTTATACTACTAAAATAAAAATGTCTTTCAGATATCATGTAATATTATTATAATTTTTACACCCAATGTGATTAGCTAATTGATATCAGCACAATATCAAAAGTTATATAATTACTTATGATAATTTTTTTTTGTCAACTAACCTATTTGCTTTAAATCACTTCCTAATATTATAGGTTGGAGGTTCGATCTTTGATATCTTAAGAATTTGTTAAGTGACAACAGCATTGGATCATTGTCCTCGGATTGCTTATGATAATTTAGTAGATTCATTTCAGTGTTAAAATAATTTCAGAATATTATTATTACAAACAAAAGATCTAAAAACACAATTACTTTTTTTTTTGTAAAATAAAATAAAAAAGGAAATTATCCTCTTTACCGCTTTTACCTAGTCAGTTTGGTCCTTACTCCTCATTGTGGACATCTCTTTCATCATTTACACAACTCCGATCGACTAATTTTTCTCCTTCTCCGGCGAAATTTTTAATCTTTCCGTCACGAAAATCGCCGTTTCAGAGAATTATCTCAGTTAGGAATCTGATGTTGATCCACCATTATTAAAGCTTCTATTCTCGTCAAACTCCAAAAACCCAAGTCGATTCAAGGTCAGTACTCATCTAATATTTCATCAAAATCATACATAAAGTTCACAAATTTATCTCATTTTTATAATTGAATTCTTCTGTAACGATTTTTGCGGTAATTAGTTAGGTGAAAGATGACAACAACTGGGTCTAATTCTAACAACCACCATGACGAAGGTTTCGGTAAGAACAGCAACAACAATAACCCTATTACGAGGTCTTGGGGCACGGCGATTTCTGGTCAATCGGTGTCTACTAGTGGCAGTATGGGCTCACCGTCGAGCCGTAGTGAACAAACCACCACTGTTGCTACATCTGCTAGTGACAGTACTTTTCTACGCTTGAACAATTTGGACATTCAAGGTGATGATGCTGGTTCTCAAGGAGCTTCTGGGTATGTAAAAAGTCTCCTCATTTCATGGATTTGGTAAAGGTTCTTATGGGTTTTAATCAAGTGATGTTGGGTTTAGGGATTTAGGGTTTCATTCTATATCAGTGTATTATGGGTGCATTTATGCTTAACTTTGTAAATATGGTGTATGGATCATACTTTTACAAGCTTGAATCTTGGCTCTCCTGATATGTACACTTTCTAATGCTTTAAGTTTTTCCAAATCAAGAATCTGTCTCTTTATATGCTTGATAAATAGAACTGTTTAGGCTACATTCTGTGTGCTTTCATTTTCCGTGGAAGTTGTTATATATGATTTGTGGAATCTATTAACAGTGGTAAGAAGAAGAAGAGGGGGCAGCGAGCAGCTGGTCCAGATAAAAGTGGTAGAGGGCTACGTCAATTTAGCATGAAAGGTCTGTGTGACTTCTATTCCTCTCTGTCTCTTTTCTGCTTCCATCTATCTCTTTTGATCTTTCTAGCTATGGATTTGGTATAATGCCTCATAATCTTGCGTTTGTGTGGCTTCCTTTCAGTTTGTGAAAAGGTTGAAAGCAAGGGGAGGACAACTTATAACGAGGTACAGTAGTTTCCTTGAAACATAAAGCTTTACAATTTATCTGTACAAGACACATTCACATTAGTATGTGCATTCATTTGTGTCTTGGGACTGCTCTGTTTGAAGAAAAAAGAAATGTTTAGTTACCGTGCTAGTGATGTTGTTCTAGTGCATACCAGTGTGCACAATAGTTTCCCCTTGCATAGTGATATCCAGTTGTCTCATGAGAAGTATGCTAAATGTGTAGATCTGTAATACATCATCTAATAAGCAAAAGTACTTACAGGTTGCAGATGAGCTTGTTGCTGAATTTGCTCTTCCAAATAATGATGGAACATCCCCTGATCAGGTATGTGTATTTCCGATAGTCTGTAACATGCAATACTTGTACATCTATTTATGAGTTGTTCTCTATGTATGAGATATACTTTGAACACAGTCATAGAATGATATCATCTGAAAACTTTTGAACAGCAACAGTATGATGAGAAGAACATAAGAAGAAGAGTATATGATGCTTTAAACGTCCTCATGGCTATGGATATAATATCCAAGGATAAAAAAGAGATTCAATGGAAAGGTCTTCCTCGGACAAGCTTAAGCGACATTGAAGAATTAAAGGTTTTTAACCAGAGATTCAGTTTAGCCATGTTCCATAGCTCTTATAGAGATTCGTTCCTGAATTTGGGTTAATGTTCTGCAGAATGAACGACTCTCACTTCGGAACAGGATTGACAAGAAAACTGCATATTTCCAAGAACTAGAAGAGCAAGTAATGGACACCACATATACTCTTTGGCTTATCTGCTTGATCTTCTTGTTATCTTTCTCATAGATTCTCACATTGTCCTTTCTTCGCTCTATTTTTGAAAGTATGTAGGCCTTCAGAATCTGATACAGAGAAATGAGCACTTATATAGCTCTGGGAATGCTCCCACTGGTGGTGTCGCTCTTCCGTTTATCCTTGTCCAGGTAATTTCACCAACAGCTTCTTGTTGATCCACAAGCAAACCTGAAAATAATGGAAAAACCCTTCTTTTCATCGTCCCTGATTGTTGTTGTTTCTCTGCACTAGACTCGCCCTCATGCAACAGTAGAAGTGGAAATATCAGAAGATATGCAGCTCGTACATTTTGATTTCAACAGGTAAAAGTGAAACACCAATAATGATCTAGCTAAATGCCCTCCATAATACTTGATTACTGAGGCAACTCTTTCCACTATTTGCAGCACTCCATTCGAGCTTCACGACGACAATTTTGTCCTCAAGACAATGAAGTTTTGTGATCAACCACCGCACTCGAACGGACACAACAACAGCCAGAATTCTTCTCATAGTTTTGTGCCGAATGTCCAGAACGAAGGCCCCAGCACCGGGCCAGCGCCGCAGCCGGATTTGTACCAGTCTAATCATCATCAACCACCACAACGTCAGCTGCATTCTCAGTTACAAATTATTCCTACGCCTGAGACTAATAACATTGCTTCCGCGGCTGATACTGCTCCGGTAATATCACCACATCTTCCAGGTATAATGAATCATGTGAAGCCGGAGAATTAAAACATAACGGAGCTCAAGTATGGAGGACATTGTACAATTTCTGTAAAACTGTAAAGTTGTCATAAAAAAACTACCATGTTTTTTTTGACCAAGAGCCGGTTTAGCAGTAAATTTATACCGGTGGTTTATCGTTATTGGCAATACCAAATCTAGGATTCCATCTCAGGTTTAGCAATTTTAGGTTTCTTTGCCACAGAAAAAAAAACACTTTGCTCTCATTTTGTATCTGTAGAAATGAATTGCTAATCGTTATTGATATGTAGACCTTCTATTTATGGAAATTGTCTAACCGAAAACCGGTTTGGGATTTAACCGTATGAATTTGGGAATTGCATTAATCGGTGACCGGTTTCATTTCTAAACCGTAAGCCGGTTAAGAAAAGGTTTATTAATCATATGACGAGAAGTGTTCTTCTGTTTCATTTTCAGTGAGATTCGAATGTTGTAATCGTTAAATGCTGGGAACTTCGAAGGTGAGATAGTTCTTCGGCCATGGCGACGATTTCTCATATACCTTTCTCTCTTTCATTCCCGTCTTTCGAATTTCGGAAACCATTGTTCTACTATCATCATCCTCAGCAACCTCAACATTTTGTTTCGTACTTGAATTCCACGAAGAAGCATGGTTTCATCTGTTTCGCTTGTTCCATCAAACAAACTAGGTTCGAAATTTCTCGCTGTCATTTTCGTTTGTTCCGATCTGCTCGAAATTTTTGATGCAAGTTTTAGTTATGTTTATGAGTCTGCTTTAATTCGATTTGGTTTGGCAGAGTTCGTAAGAGAGTGAAGAGCAACGAGGAGCTTCGGAGTGACATTATGGAATTTGTTTCTTCGGCTGGGTTTCCTCAAGGTCATGTTCCGTCCATGAAAGAACTCTCGGCACATGGAAGGTTTGAAAATTTCAAATTCCGAATTTGCAGATTTCGTTAAATTATGGTTACTATTAATGGCAGTGTAATGTTGATTAGTTGGTACTTGGTAGAATTTTTGAATTGTGTGACATTCAATCTTTGAAAGTCTTCTGAGTTTGGTGGATTGCTTCAGAAACTCGTGACTTGTTTAATGTTTTCATTGTGGGAACATTTTTGTAGAGTTGATCTTGCCAATATCGTCAGACGAAGAGGATATAAGTTCGTCAAGGAACTTCTTGCAGACTCTAATTTGGAAGACCGTAATGAGCTAGTCTCTGAGAAAAGTACAAACATGGAAACAAGTCCGAGAGCCGTTTTATTGGAAGATTTGTTAACAGGTCAAATGCATAATTCAACAAAAGAACACATAATAATAAATGTTATCGTTGGTTGTGTAAGATAGTCTCCGCTTTTCTGATATATTTGTCTGATGTAGAAGGTCAGGGCGAAGGAGTCCGGGATGTGGTTGACGAAAATTTGTCTACCGAACAACCTTCAAGCAGTGAGATATACTTTACTGCACCAGATGGGAGTATGCCTCTTGATGAGAAAAGAAATGCTTATTCAAAAGAAGATGTTATCACAAATTCAAGTCCTGAGGCTGAAGTACACGGAAGCGTGAATAAAGATGAATTGTCATTGACTGGAGTTTCGAGCATTGAAAATTCCTTTTCCAACTTGGGTGACAGTAATCATTCAGGAGAAACCACGGAGAACACATGGAAGGTTGAGAGCGCGGAGCTCAATAATAGAGCTGACATTGAAAATTCATCTTCTGAAGCTAGTATTTCTGCAAGCCATTCTCTTGTTTTAGATGACACTTCAAGTTTTCTAGACAGAGAAGCTGACGATGTTTTGATGACAGAGAATGAGGAAGTCAATTATTTGGACAAAGATTTCTCTCTTACCTATGATCATTACACCAGTTCAACCAATGATCATTACACCAGTCCTCCATATAATCATTATACTAGTCCAGATCTCAATAACATTGGTACTAGATCCTTGTCTGCTGATATGGCTGAAAATCGTTATGATAGTGGGCATGATAGTTTAGTTGAGTCTGAGAATAATGGTTGGATGTCCAGACTTTCTTCTTCCACTTCAAGCTTAGAAGAAAAAACAACCAGATTTATTCAGAGTGGATACTTGGATACAGTTGATGGTATGTTCCATCTCTTGAAGCTTGCATTCAACTTTCTTTTCTTAATTGCATTTACGTATATATGCATATATGATGGCATGCCGTATTGACATATTCATAATTCATGTATGTTTCTGTAGTATAATATTTTTCCTGTGGTGAAAAATTTAATTTAAATCTATTTCAGACGACATGACTCCTGAAAGCGATCCTGAAGAAGATAAAGAGTGTGTAGAAACAACCAAAAGTGATGTGTACATAGGAGACAGTTATGGTGGTCAGAGAAATCTCAGTGCGTCATCAAATGGAAGTGCCTTAACATTGGAAGAGGTTACCCATGTTACAGAAGTTAATAGCTTTGACAGGTGAGGTCAAGGTCTAGTATGTTTCTCTTGATCATTATTTGCATCTTTTAAGTGATCCTAGAAATTACACCCAAGCGTAATACTTGGTGCTCTCAAGTCTCAAGAAACTGGTATTGCTAAGATTTCTATTGCATGAAAAGAACATTTAATTGTTAGCCTATTGGTGGAAGCCACGCCAAGCATTAATGTCATTAATGCATCAGTTGATATGCATCATCCGTGGTCCACCTCAAACTTTTTAATTTTCATCTACAGTAATAGCGGTCAGAGAGATGGGACTGACGACCTGGACACGGATCCACATGATGAGGTCTTGATAGATCCTGCTCATTGAACTCTTACAGATTGACCTTAAGTCATTGAACTTTAATTATGTTTCGTATACATGCTCATAGAACTTTGTTCTGAAATGATGCAGACCAGGAAACAGGAAAATCAGGTTGAAATTACTCGACTGAGGTCCATGCTGGTACATTGATTGAATTCTCTCAATATGTGGACCCGATAAAGTGAGTTTTACTAATATGTTGGTAATTTTTTGCTTAATTAGCATCAAAAAGAGCTGGAGTTGTCAAAGCTGAAAGAGCAAATTGAAAAGGAAAAGGTAAGCGACTAGTCTCCAAGAACATATTGTAAATAAGTATACATTAGCGAAAAGGCACATGAATTGGTAGATTTCATAAATCAGTTTATACCAGGATGATACCTCTCTTGATGTTTCTCTAGTCTCATACTCTTGCAATGGCTGACACTTGTGTGTGTTCCTAATCTCCAATTTCCTGGATTCAGCTGTCTCTTTCGGTTCTCCAAAGACAAGCTGAAACAGAGATCCATAAGGCTCAAATGCTTATCTTAGAAAAGGATGCTGAATTGCAAGAAGTTGAGGAAAATCTTTCAGGATTGCAAGAGGTAGCTTACTTAAGCTTCATAGGTTTGAGTGTCATGAATTTGTTGAGAACTTGATACAAAGATTAATTTAAGTGAACTTTTGCTTCAGGTTGTGATTGAGTATTGCGGAGATGGTAATGTTGTGGAAGTGACTGGCAGCTTCAACGGGTGGCAACACCGAGTGGGAATGGAACTTCAAGCATCCAAGTCAATCGGGTTAGTATCGGTCCCCTCACTCCTATTTCTTGCCTTTTACAAGCACCATTTAGATTCCTCTCGAATACTTTGCTTCTGATGATGAACACGTGAAAGACAAGTGCTATTGCTTACGCATAAACTTGCGTCTATGGTGTTTAATGTTATTGCAGGGAACAGAAATGTTGGTCGACATTACTGTGGTTATATCCTGGTACATATGAGATAAAGTTCATAGTGGATGGTCAATGGATAACAGATCCGCAAAGAGATTCGGTTACAAAAGGACACATCACAAACAACATTCTCAAAGTAGTCAGATGATGAGTTCATGTTGTTACTATTTCTTTTCGAGTTGAATTCATTCCATATGATAGGCACGAGCTTGATCAGGGGAAAGGAGCAGAGCAAATGGATTTAACGTTTGATTGGCCTCTTCAATGATTTCGAGATAGGTGTAGACAATGTACAAAATTATTACTTCATGTAAATGGTTAAATTATACATTTGTGTCTTATATATATATATATATATATATATATATATATATTTTGTCAACCTTACTATAATTGGATCGACAAGGTCCAATCCATAGCCAAAGTCCAAACTCTAAAAACTCCTTTCTTTTTCTTCTCCTTGCACCTGGAAAAAATCGAATTCGGGTGCCCGAGGATTTGTAAAGTGGCCACTACCACTAGCCACCTGTCTTCGGCTGTCTTATATATTTTTTTGTCATCTAGATTTTTATTAATAAAAAATAAAGGAATACAAAATTCGATTACCTAAGTTGGCGAAAAACAAATAAATCTCCGAAATTAAAACTCTAACAAAAGGAGTCTAATGATTTTAAGAGAAAATATTTTTTTTGTCAACATTACTATAATTGGATCGACAATGTCAATCCATAGTTAAAGTCTATATCCTAAAATATTTTCCTTCGCCTTGCATATGAAAAACTCGAAACTGAATGCTCGAGAATTTGTAAAGTGGTTATTATCATTACTGGGCTACTTATCCTTCGACAAAGAAAAGATTAAGAAAAGAAACTCTAAGAAAAAAACCACCCAAACCCAAATTTCGAAATCTCCACATAATACAATGTATTTCAACTAAATAACAAATCTTTTGCACCCATAGAGGGTCCCATTATGTCTTACTCTTATATAATGAAGAGAAAAATGGAAAGAACATAATTGGGGTTCAAGGTCCTTAAAATGCAACATAAGCACCCTTATGAGCTTATGCCTTAAAGCGATAAAAACCAAAAGTATAAAAGTAAAACCCTTATGGGATACTTTCCTACAAATTCCATACATTAAAAGTTGATAAGAAATTCAATTTAAAGGTTCAATTGTTTTGCTTGCCACAATAACTGATTCAATTTCTTTATAAGTGTCAGATTCTTCCTATCCTCTTGGATTCTGTGACCGGTACATAGAAGCCACCCAAGTGCAGGCACTGCAGCTGCTTCTCATACAGGTTCTTAAACTTGTGTCTATTTGATTTCTACGAACACATCTTTCTTAAATTTCTTGCGTAGTGCCTGTACAGCTGAATCAATCCGGGCATTGTCCTGCCAAACAAAGAGATGAGGAGATTTTTGTGAGGTTTGAAAATGAGGAACAAAGATGAAACCAGATCATGTGTCTGTACCTTTCCCTTCAAGCAGATGATTATAGGACCTTGTCTAGATTTTCGGTAACACCCTGATGAAGATTACGGTTAAGACAGAGACTTTAGATGCTCTCAAAGTTGGAAAATACAAGACAAATCAAAGATTTTATACCAAGGTATATGTCTGGAAACTCGAGAACAAGTTTGGACAGTGGCTCTGCAACTTCAACCTGCATTTTCGTAGTGAGTGTTTAATCAGCACAAAGGAAGCATGAATCTATCAGGAATTATGAGTTTTGGTTCAAACAAAGCAAGTCATTGCAAAAGAAGATGTGAAATGGAAAGTTAAACATACATCTGTTAAAGATGTCATCAAGCGCCTTGACTCATATATCTCCACGAGTGAAGAACCTCCACCCAATTTGGTTAGCTCAGTCAGACAATCCCACTCTTTCTCGAGCTCCTCGGTGTTTGTAGCAGCAAGAACAATCACATTGCGACACTTGATCTATACAAAATTGACCGTTGATCATATAACCAAATTTATATGGAGGATAACTGTGAAACATTATAATTTTGAATGGAGTTTTGGGAGAACATACCAATGGCACTGAAAGCTTTTCATGATGCAGTAGTTCAGTGATCCCTTCTGGTAACTGAGCCATCTTAATTGAGAAAAGCAATCAACTTGGTGAGTGAACGAATGGAATGAGGAAAAATCATAGCAAATCAACTCATACTATAAACTTTTGGAGTTTAGATCATATTGTCTGAAGAGATATGTATATACATATATAACAATTCTCATGCCCGAACTCACCTCATTCCTGTCACCTGTGCACTGCTCGCTGATAAGATGCCTTAGGTATTCCTCAAACTCTTCATCAGGTGCCTAAATAAAACACATTATTAGCCCCTCGCATAGTGGTGTTCTTTATTCACTAAATTGATACTCAGATGCATTGAGATGTTAAGGCATATCCATGAGTTTGTGTTCAAATTAAAAAAGGTACGTACCAGGCGAACCCCAAATGCCTTAGCAATACCAGCCAAAGTAACATCTGAATGTAAAGGACCAACTCCTCCATAAATAAATACCTCCAAAAGCATCAAGCAGAGTAGATCTGTCAGAATCTTAAAAAGGCAACCTCACTTTGATTGTTAGATCATCTGTTTAAAGGACTTACCATATCACTGGTAGACCTTTGGCGGTCAACCTCCTCGGATACAGAATCTATCTGATTAAAGAAACATGCAGAAGCAGTAATCGAGATTAATAAGCCGATCAAAGGAAATTTGAGACAATCTGATTAACATGTTTCCATGGATGAAAATTGATGCAACAAAGAGAATGAGTAGATCTCACTCACATCATTCCGAAGGACAGCGGCTTGTTGTACAGACCAACCAACAGAAGTCAACTTTTTACACAGAGCCAATCCTAACTGATCCTCAACAGTGCCAGACCTGAGCTATGGAACAGATAAATGGGTCGGAAGGACTTCACTGCCTAGCAGATAAGTAACCACGCAGAAATCTTTCCAATGTGTGTTTGGCCTAACTCTAATGTTCTATAAAAATAAATATAAATAAAGAACCTGATATAATAAGAATTAATGACTTACAGAATCTCATCGCCAACAGCAATAACTGAGGCCAAAAGCACCTCGTGTTTATGTGATTCAGTATCTACGTCACTATTGTTTGAAGCACTTTTTTTTACTCTTCCTGCTCTTTCTAATCTCCCATCAGAAAGCAAATAAGCAGGTTTGAACTTATCTTTACTGCTGGTGTCCTTAACAGACAATAATGCGTTGGGAACAGTATCATGAATACTCCCAATTGATGTATATCTGTATTTCAGAAAAGAAACAGAAAACTAAGAGACATTGGGAAAGACAAAAAGTTAAAGTTGAATTGTTGTGAGGACTTTTACCCCTGGTCATAAAGACTGCAGTACTTGACCTTGCAAGTCAGGAGAAATGCCCAAACATCTCTGCATACGAAATTAGAAAATTTCAGAATAATAGATCCAAATCCCAAGCACCAAATCAAAACAAGAGATTACAGCACTGTAAACTGTACTAGTTTCCAATTCTCCTAAGCCTTTATTTCGGTTAGACTATCCTACTTCGGCTAAACCATCACACAGTCCACGAAAGTTGATAGTATAATATTCTTATCATAAAAAATAAATAGCATTTAATGCATACCGAAACATAAGTAACAAACAGATAAAGCAATAAGAAGATATGATTAAGGAGAAAAAAGATACCTGTACGACCAATCCAATATAGGATTCACCCTCATGAAGGGCGGCCATCCAGGTGAACTAGGAGAGAATTGCTCTTGCCCAACCTGGAAAGATTCATTGAGAAGTAATGAATCACAGATATCATATTTTTTACACTAAAATATTTGCGCCTGAGTCCTGAAATTAAAGATTTGAAGTGAAGCTAACCGCAGTAGGATCACCAATTCGGACACCAAGAAAAATAGCTCTAATAGGGTTAGCCTTTAATAATGCCTCCAACCCAGATTTGAAATCCTGGCGGATGATATCAAGTTGAAGATTGTAACTGCACATAGAGAATAATACACGGTTTAAGAATCTTACCCGAAATGCTGTCATCTTCAGGTTAAAGATATCAGTAAAAGATAAAGAAAAATGAATGCGGAAGAAGAATACTTTCTTACGTTTTAGCCGCATCATATGTAAATGCATTGATTTCAGTGAAGGCAGAAGGGCTCTCGAAATAGATGGTCCGGACTGGAAAACTTGATAGACCTCCATTAGAACAACTCTGCTCTTTCTTATGCAAAAAATAGCCAGCTCTAAGAAGATGCAACAACACCTAAAATTATGATGAAAGTCATTATTATTACCAAAAAAAACAAGGANAGTCATTTTTATTACCAAAAAAAAAAAGGATTGAAAAAAAAAAAAAAAAAAAAGATCAAAACAGGAGACTTCTAAAAGGAAATAGTTGTAACTTACAGTAGAGTCCTTTCCTCCATTAAAACTAAAGGCAACCTCTTCAATACTGTAGAAGTCAACAAAATCGATATTTGCAAGAATCAATAAAGACCTTGCATCTAGTTATCTTGTGTAATGTTTGTATAGCATACACAAACAATGAACAAACAAGTAATGAACACAGAGAGCATGTTTCATTTCCTAAAGGTACCAAACATTTACACGTTATTGGATCGATCGTCAACACTCATATCGGATAAGGACTTGCCCATGACAATCTATTATAAAGACACCAAGATCATCATTTCGATTATGCAATGGAGATGGCCAAATATGGTTAGAAATACTAAAAATCCATCCCAAGAAAGAGATCTTCTCAAACAATAATATCACTAATAGTAACTTTCACTCAACGATCCTCAAAATCCTTTTCACTTTAACTAAATCCAGCAAATATCTCTCAACATTCAACTTCCAATAACGACATCTCATCAAACTATAACTTTCTCAAAGATAAATCACACACGTCCCAAGATGACAAATTGTGCTTCACCTTAAATCTCTCTACCAAATAATGAATCTGAAGATCGAAAACAAAACCAAAAGAGAGAACTCACGAGTAAAGAGCAAGAGCTCTTCTAATAACGTAGATGGCGTTATTATACTTCGTCTTCAACCTCTTATCATCACTTTCTCCGATCGCTTTATCGATCTCCATCAATCTAACCCAAATAAAATGCAAGGATCAAAATCTACGAAATGAAAACCCACAAATTGGTAACGTCAATGTTATAGAATTCAATAACAAGTCGTTTGTTTTGTAGATTGAGAAGTAATTTTCGATTTATGAACAGTTTGAATAACTCGAAGTTCTTACCTTATCCGACGACTCGAAAATGGATATTTCGCCGGGAGTGATTTTTAGATTGATGAAGATGAAGAGAAAAAACAGAAAGAAGAATTTTTGGTTTTGGAGACAAGTGATGAGATTCTTCTTCAATTAAAAACAGTATTTATCGATTTTTTTTTTCTTTTTTTTTCTAATGTTCCAAACTTTTTATTGCCACACCCAATTTATCTAAAACCCACCCAAAATTTTAAAAATTAGAATTTTTTAACAAGAAAACAAATGAGAGAATTATATATAAAAAATTTAATTTTGACAAAGAAACAAAAATTGAATAAAAAACAAATAAAGACAAAAGCTCTGCCCATTTTTTTTTCTTAACTTAATTTAGTCAAGAAACGGAGACTGGAGACTGGTTTGACTTTGATTTAGCTTCGGAGAAAATGATGAATTTAAATTGGAGCAATTTGGCTGTTGATCAAACATCAATCCAATTATTTTTTAAAAAATTAGTGAGGTTGATAAAAAAACAAAAAAGCCACGAGTCACCAAATTTATAGATGATAGACTTTCGGACCAGTTGTGAAATGACTTTGGTCTAGTGAGAGGTGATAAATTCACTAATTGCAGACATCATCACATATTATTGATCAAATCTTATTCCCTAAATTATGTAAAAATGTGGCTAATGAGCTAACTAGTTATGCTCTAGTATTAAAGCTTTTTGGACAAGCCCGCAAATTACAATCTGTCTTATTGGAAATTTTGATGCTTAGACTATATAATCATATCATGCTATATTGACAAAAAGACAGATGAATATTTTTGCAAAGATTATATTTACTAGGAGTAAAATCATAATTAATATTGAAATTCAATTCACAACCGTTTTTTAAACAAAATTTGATTCATAACTCAAACTTATCCCATAAAATCTCAAATAATATTAATATGAAAATTACGTAATTCCTTATAATCAAAAATTCAAGTGGAAAATATAGCAGCAGTTGACTTATAATTATTTGACGAAAGGCACAATATTCAAGATTAGAGAACATATCTCCAAGTCTTTCATATACATTGAACCTAATAAACCAATACAAATGACTGATATAGTTACAGGCTTTTGTCGCCAATGTTAATTGGACAACTAATTCTTATAATTTGACACCAGAATTTTCTTTACAGTCAAACATTTTTATATTTTCATTAAATATACTTTTGACTACACATAAAATAATAATAATAATTTTATAACTAATTTAGAAGTTTCCTTTTCATTGAAATGAAAATTGTATCATGATCATACACGTTTATTTTAACCCCAATAAGGGTCAAATCTGCTGTTTCTTTCAAAATTTAATACCAAAAATCATTCTTAAAAAATAATAAATATCATATGAGGATTATCTGTTATATCACATGGTTTAACATCTATAAGTCAACCAAATGGCATCTTTATGTTCCCAAATTTAGAATCAAACATAAGCATGATCCTTGTCTTTTTTTTTGGAAGAAAAAAGTCAATAAACCTTATTCATTATATGTTCATGGTTTGACAATGAATACTAGAGTTTCTCCTAATTCTTGGTTAGCTTTTAACCAGAGATGTTGGTTAACCTAAATGGATTAGAGCTTGTAACTATATTCTGTACCATGAATTTTAAGAATCTCCTTTAGTTACCTAATCGAATTGACCATCTTCTTGCCAAAAATCAACCAGAAAATCCACCATTTCCTGCGAATTTTTCACATCCGGAAAGTTAATACCAATGCGGGTTTAAGAGATTGTTCTTGAAGGAAACAAGGTCCAAGTACAACGAACTTAAGAAGAGAAATGTTTTTTGGAGTATTGTGAGAACTTACAGCTAGAGGGATAGGCTTGTGAAAAGGTGTGTTGGATAGAAGCAAGTCTTCATAAGTGACATTGAAGCTACAAAAGATTTAGAGTTAAAGAAAGAGTTTTAAACCTGAAGCTTGAAGATTTCAAAGTTTTGAGAGCAATGAAGATTAAGCTTTGTTATGTACCCTATTACAGGTTCAACAGGCACTTCTGAAACCCTGTTAGACGGATCTCCAATCCACTTCTTTCTCAGCTCTTGCCAGGCAAGCTCAGCTGCACGATAAACAACAATTCACAATTTAACATCATGTGATCATATATCTGACATTCTTCTAAAGAAACTGAGTAAGATAGATGCTGTTCATAAGAACTTGATACTAGAATCTGACACTAATAAACCTGATCAGACAAACACCTTCCTTTGATTATCAAAGAGTTTCCAGCAAACCCATCTAATAATAAACCCTGATCAGACCAAAAAGTTAAAACAATAAACCAATAATTGTGAAGGGTGTCAAATGATTACCATGATTAACAAAGTTCTCAGTTTTTTCTTCTTTATCATTGCTTGAGTTACTAGACACAGTAGCAGAATCACAATTAGCTTCCATAGCCCTTACAAAGATCCCTCGTAGAATCAAAAACAGATCAGAATTCCCAAACCTTAGACGCTTGAACTGAGACAGAAAAACTCTGGAAAATTAAAAATAATGTAATCAATCTAAAAACACAGAACAGTAACAATTCACCTACAATTAACACTTTGTCAAACCATGATACTCAGCAACCATATTCACTAGCAACTACTGGTCATCTTCTTAAAGAGTCAGATAGACACTACAATATGAATCACACAATCAGAGGCAAGAACCCTAAAACTTTTCCTGGATGCCAAAACGCAAAAAGATTAATTTGAAAAGAACGAAACTGTTCATGGGATTGTGTCAAGGGTTTCACCAATGGAGGACAATACAGAGATTCTTCATTCCAATTATTTATAATTGGCAAAATCATAAACAAGATAGAGAGAACGAGAGGTTTAACCTTAGCTAATCAGGATGTTTGATGAGCAAAATCGACGACGCCGATAAAAGTTGCAGAGAATTTGGAAAAGAGGAAGCAGAATCCAATCCAATGGCATGTGTTGTAATTTCTTTCCTTTACTCAGGAACAATTGATTAGTATTTAATTAAATATAATCATATGCTTAGCATGACCGACCTTAGCTCAGTTGGTAGAGCGGAAGACTGTAGTTGTTGCTGTAATCTTTAGGTCGCTGGTTCGATTCCGGCAGGTCGGATTTTTTTTATATTGTTATTTTGTGCATCAAATAACTTCGTTTTTTATTTTTATTTTTTTTTGTTGTTTTGGGCATCAAACACCACAACTAACCAGACCAGTAGTCAAATTTCTACATAATATACGCAGCATGATTCGATCTCTAGTTGTGTAAATGTGCCTGTTATAGTAGACTTATTACATATCACTAGAATTGAGTTGTTCGCATAATGTAGGCAACACGATTCGATCTTTAATTTGAATTTTTTTATTTTTTTCTCATATTTCTCAAGTCCACCATAACTAATTTTGATACTAGTATATAGGGTTAGGCATTCGGATACCCGTTCTAATTCGGATCATTTTTTTTGAGTTTTGATTTTCGGTTCCCTTATTTAAAATCCATTCGGATTTTTTTACATTTTAGATTGGGTTTGGTTCGGATATAGACCGGATTAGAGAACATATATTTTTATTTAAATTTACATAAAAAGTATATTGGTTACTTATCCATTCAGTTTTTAATTGAGATTCAGTTTTTCGGATACATAAATTTACGATCTATTATTATATTGTACCGGGTTTGGTTCGAATTCAGTTNAGTTTTTTTTTGGGGGGGGGGGGCTTCAGTTTACAAAAAATGATATATATTGTATAACGCAGGATTAGAATCGTTATCAAAATATGAGCGTCTGAAGATAGTTACAGAAGATAAACAAATTAGCCGCTTTACATTAGCTTATCACTCTAAGCAGTTCTAAGAAGCTGCAATCTATCATCGGTTAAGAGACCAAGGAGACCCGAACCATTGAGGCGAGCGTATTTCACGTCTTGAAGTGGGTAATGACTTGACAATGGGAACCGTTGAGAGACAGCAAAAGAAGAAGGATCATGCAAGATAAGCTCTCGAGTGTACTCATTACAAGATGCAAAGAGTTGATTCCTTTCTTCGCCAAAATCGATAATCGTTGTTCTGGGCAAACGGATGGTATCTACAGAAGCTTGTGTGGATGACACTTTCTCATAGTAAGAAACAGCACCTCCTCTCTTAAGACAAACATGAAATCCATCTACACTATTATTGTTGTTATTACTGACTCCTGTTTGAGTAGGCTGAGTCTGAGTTGGGATTGTATCATCAGAAGATCCAGCTCTTGGCCTATAAGAAGACACTATATGATCGCTACGAGGACAATACGAGGAGGATATGCAAACTCCTGGGTTTCCTGTTTCTGAAACTAATGATGGGCTAAACAACAAGAAGGAAACAAAAATATGATGGGTTAGAGCCTAGAAAATGCATTGATAAACTTCTTCAAGCAGATGCCAAAATTCTGTCATCTATTTTCAGTCGACGAGAATTGTAGGTTTGGTTTCATGAGATGTGAACAAGTATTAATGTCAGAGAAACATAAAACCTCACCTTCCCACGCTGCCACTAATGTTCCACTGACACAGCCCTATGGAAGAAGCAGATAAGAGGGCACGAAAATCAGACGTTGGAGTGGAATTGGAGGAGAGATGATGGATAGTATGAACTGGATTGGTTGTTAAGCCATTGAACGATGCAAAAGGTCCTGTGGTTTGACGCATGTCAAATACTAAAACCATTCCATTCTGTAGACCAGCATAAATATGATTAGAGCTGTAGAGATCCCAAGAGCAAGACCAAGGTGCAGCAGGTAGATCATAGGAGACAACAGTGTTGTGGCTCTCTAAGCTTATAACAGATAATTTTTTTCCTAGAGAACCAAATACTGCAAGCCCATTATTGTGAGGGGAAAGGTGAAGATCTTTAATTGCTCTAGTGGTAGGAGGCAACAAAATATCATCAGTCTCACTTGATGAATGTAGGCTCATCTGCAATATTTTAGGAACAGGTCAAATAGTTGCATTCATTTAAACTAGTGCAAGATAAAAATAAGATGCAAAGAAAGAAAAAAAAAAAAAAAACTTACTTGTGTAAGCACAAAATTTCCACCAACACCTGAGAGCCTACGGGCCAACAATAAAATTTGTCTACCACCATCTATGTCAAATATACGGCCACCATTAACTAGCAGTTCTCCCTACGGAAAAATGGATGAAAAGGAACTTTATAATGTGTACTACACACATCAACAAAATTTCAAGACATACAATACTTCAGCCAAAAACTCTAAAACAATGTGTCTAGAATGGAGCACTATGCCACACCTGATGTTTGAAGCGGCAAGAAGTATGTCCATGATGTTGTTGGTAGATCTTATGACCTGCAGGAAAGCGCTTACAACTGTTTAGGAAGTTATATGCATTGAATTTCAGAGGGGAAAGATAAACATTTATCACTATTTAGTAATGAAATGCCATAAATTAAGTCCTAAGGTTGGCATGACAGCATATGCACTGAGGCAATCATACTACAATATGGTGCAAGCATGGAATCTGAAAAGTTAAGGATAGGACAGAAAAGCCAACGACATGATATCTGATCTAATAAATAGATGTAATGTTAACAAAGCTGCATGGGTTACAACCATGAAGCATGTTATTGTGTGCTTACCAGGTATATACTGCTCCTGTGAAGCTACATTAGACTGTCTATGTGCACTCATAGTCGTACTTTCCATATTAGCTATCTTCTGCAAAAACAAAATATCTAGCCATGATGCTAACAAGAGGAGTAACATGAATGATAGTTATGTGCAGAAAAAAAAACATAAAAACAAAGAGGTAATCTTAAGTCGGAGGAAAAATAAATCGAAACTTTTAGTCAAACTCAGGTCCCTTCCTTCTAAATGATACAAATCAATTGAGTAAACACTAAACAAAACTATCATAATCGGCCAAGGCTTAAAGCAGTATGTTAAGAGTGACCAAGTAACAAATTCTTAGAGTGTACCTTCTTAAGCCTATTAATTTCTAATCGTAGCTCTGCTTCCTCTTTTCTCCATTGAGCTTCTTTGTTACTCCAACTTGCAGTCTGCATCACATTTAAAAAATATTGCTCAACCCACATAACAATTATGAAGAGATAAAGAGGTCTAAGTACTCTAGAAAATTTTCTTTAAAATAATTTAAAAGCATTATAAAGAACAAAGCTCAGAATAGAACCGACTAAGTATATCAATATCATGAACTACCCAATCAGTAAATGTCTTACCTTCTGCTCAACTGAACTTAACTTGGCCTCGAGAAATGAGATCCTCTGCGAATATCAAAATAAATAAGAATATCAGATCATTACCAAGATTTGCTTTAATGTATGTATTTCAGAAAAACACTCAATATATGACCTTTTGTGCTTCACCATCTACTGCAACAATCCGTGATGCATAGATTTTTCTGACATCTTTCTGGCTACATTTTCGGTTGCATTGGGGACACTAAACAAAAAGCCAATTTGACTCTACGAGTAAGATAATGATCAAAAACAGCAAAAGGATTTAAAAGACTACATAACAACCACACAACATACCTTTCCTACACTTCGTCGCTGCTGTAACCACTTCTTGATGCAGGAAAATCCATACAAGTGTCCACAGGGTAGACAACTTACATCACACAAATAAAAGACAAGAAAACAGCATAAGTTGCATTCAAAAGCTTAGACAAGATCAGAGTTATTAAGTAATGGAAACTGATGCTCGTCTCTATCCAGCTTGACAAAACGTAATCAACTAAGAACTAGATGACTTTCAGCAGCAAAATCATCAAAATTGATAGAACTCGATCATGAAACCGTATCATAGAATGTGAAGAGCCAACGAACTTCACACAGATGAACAAATCTCAAAAGTTAAAGAAACCCAAAATTTGTTCATACAATTACAGAAAACTGAGATTACCAGACTTGGTGTTCGCCACCATTGGTCCAAACTTCCATACAGATCAAACAGAATAATCCCTCAGTTTCGCCGAATTTCCATTCCCCATTTTCTTGCGATCCTGAAGTCGAACAAACACTTTGTGACTTTGTCTGATTCTCTTTCTCTTCACTCTCCTTCTGTGAAACCCTAGGAGAATCTACTATAACAATGGGTTCCCTGGTTTGGCGTTCGTATTCTTCCTCTTCGTCTTCGTCAGTGCCTTCTTCTTCGTCAGTTTCTTCTTCTTCGTCAGTGTCTTCTTCATCGGTTTCTCCTCCTTCTCCAACTTCAAACCCATATTCTTCTCCGTCTTCCACTTCAGGTTCATCGAATTCTTCGATTGTTATTCCGCCACCATTGAAGTTGTAACGCCGGCGACGCGGCATTAGGTCTAAAACCTAAAATTAAGCGCCAAACGAACGGTTCCGTTTTGTATCAGACGAGAAGAAGACCGAAAGCTTCGCTGAGTATAACTTTCGGATATCAGGGAATACATATATATATATGTATTTAACAGACCTCTATTCCTAAATTTAAAAGGAAAATTTATTTAATTATTTATTCCTATAAGCCCACATACTTTTACAAATCTATTATTCCCTCCGTTTCGTAATATAAGTTGTTTTAGAAGATTTTTTTTGTTTCAAAATATAAGTTGTTTTACAAAACCAAGACAAAAAGTAAACTAAAAGTTAAAATAAACTAATTTTTTATTTAAAAAATTATTTTTCTTTCTTTTTCTTAATTAAATGTTAAGATAAAGTAGTGAAGAGAAAACAAAAAGTAAAAAATTTCTTAATAGTTGTGCATTCAAGTAAAACAACTTATAAAAAGAAACAGAGGGAGTAATAATATAGCGAATACTTTTACAAATTTGTTAATAATATAACGAAAAGTTATTAATAATTGAATCATCCTAACTAGTTATGAGCATTCCATTCCTTGATTTAGTTTGGGTTAGTTCTATAATTATATATACATATATGTGCAAACAATTTTTGATGGTAAATAGCACAATTAGTAATTGATAGTAATAATATTAGGTGTAATTGATACTGATGATTTGATTCTAACTGAAAATATGTATCATGGTAATTAAAAGGATGATCATATAATTTCACTTCAAAACTTTCATATATCTATGAATATATCTATATTTTGAGGTTTTTGTTAATTGTACACAAAACTAAAATTAAAACTCTAATTCCATTTGAACTATCACATATAATACCAGAAACACCCAAATTTTTTTTTTTTGATTGCATATAAAATTAATATTATAAGTCTTATTTCACCTGAACTAACATACATAGCATTAAAAACATTCACATGATTAAGATAGTTTTTCGTCAATAGAGCCATTTTTGGATCGAGTTTTTCGAGATTTCAGTTCCATTGATTTATGACACATTCGAGTATTTTTAATTTTTGGATCAGGTTCATTTCGGTTATAGATCGGGTTGGAATTCAGCATTTCTATTTGTTTTCATAAAAATTCAAAATTTAAAATCGGATAGAATTAGACTTTTAACTTTAATTTTGTGTGCAATTAAGAAGAGAGATAAATTTTAGGAGTTTCTGATATTATGTGTGGTAGTTCAAGTGGAAAGTTATATTTATAGTATATTTAGGTATATTTATAGTATGAAAGTTTTCGGGTGGAATTAGGTAATTGATAGTAATAATATTATGTGGAATTGATACTAATGATTCATACGCTTATTAAAGCAAGGATTGAAAACTAGTCATGACTCATGACCATCGTATCGTCATGTTGATACAATACATTCACAACGCCATTAAATAAAAAATAATGCGGTGAGCGTGGATCGAACACACGACCTTCAGATCTTCAGTCTGACGCTCTCCCAACTGAGCTATCCCCCCTTGATGATAACGCAAAACAACAGTGTTAATATTTTTATAAAATAAACGTCACCTATTGACCAAAATACTCGAAACCAAAAAGCCGAACCGGAATCGATCCAAAATAACCGGTATCGAATCTTATCCGGAACCAAACCGGATCCTAATGGCGATGGCGATGGCATAAGTTCGTGACGTTTATGGAAGAAAGGAATTAAATGGGGAGAAGTATCTTTTCCTTTTTCACTAGAAAGAAAAAGATGGCGATGGCGAGAAGCATCTCTTACATTACTTCTACTCAGCTTCTCCCTCTCCATCGTAGTCCCAACATCGCCATCATAGATGTCAGGTGCTTTCATACGCGATTCAATTCATCGGTTCAAGTTACTATCCTTTACCAGATTATAGCTCGAATCGATCCGATTAGTCTTAGGTTTTATATTTGCTCAACCATGAAATTATGATATGGGTTTTAGGAAAGTGCTTTAATTTTGAATCACTGGTTGATTCTGAGATCAGATTATGAAACAAGTGGAATCTCAATGTTTTCTAAAAACTATTAGGAACCTCATGAGCTTGGACCAAATCTTTTGTGGTTAGGTTCTTAGCTAAGTTTTGATACAGAGTTATGGATAAATATCCAGACTTTTTATGAAGCTATCTATGTAACACTGGAGTGATTGTTTGATTTTAAGGGACGAAGAGAGAAATTATGACGGGCATATAGCTGGATCGCTACACTATGCTAGTGGCTCTTTTGATGACAGGATCTCTCAGCTCGTTCATAATGTCAAGGATAAAGACACACTTGTCTTTCATTGTGCTTTGAGCCAGGTTTGTATGTGTTTTACACTTTCCCACAATATCTTCTTTTCCCCTTGTTTGTGTTCATTTGATATAGCATTGTCTCGTGATGCTTGAATGATAACTGGTTTTGGTAAAAGATTCATTTTCTTAAGTTTTGAGTCGATTTAATGTTTCATAAGTTAGCAATTGTGTTATCTTAGAAAGAGATTCTGCAATATGTGTTCTTTAGAAGTGACCTTCATCTATCAAAAGTGGATATAATGCCGCAAAATCGAAATATTTTTCGATATGGTTTGCCTACTAGTTCATCTATTCTCATCATTCCAAGGAGTAGCTACCTCTGATTTGGGGCAGTTCTCACGTTTTTGTTCTGTCCGAGTCCTAACATAAATCAGTGTGTGTACAGTTTCACTCGAAATGATGAGATTGCAAAGTCCAATTTTCGACATTATTGCCTACTAGTCTATCTCTTCTCATTCATTTCAAGGAATAGCAACCTCTGATTTGGGGCAGTTCTCACATCTTTGTTCTGTCCAAAGTCCTAAGATATATAAATGTGTATTTTTCCACTCAAAATGATGAGATTGCTAAGCTTTGAAACCAATTCTTTGCAGGTTCGTGGCCCAACATGTGCAAGAAGGCTTGTGAATTATCTCGATGAGAAGAAACAAGATACTGGAATCAAAAACATCATGATCTTAGAACGTGGCTTTAATGGTTGGGAAGCTTCAGGGAAACCAGTTTGTCGCTGCGCAGACGTTCCTTGCAAAGGCGATTGCGCCTAAAACATACTGAACGACATTGGGATCAAAGTGATCCTCCAAACTCCAAACTGTCATGTGTTAAACTTGAAGATTATTCATTAATAATCTCTTGCTAATTTGTTGGTGTATCAAACACTAAACGGTACTATCTATGATCACTATACTAAAGGGCTTTTTCGGTATTGTAAGTTCGTCAAAGTCACGTTTTCTTAACGCCGTCAATTTTAAGTACTTTCTGTGTTCATAAACTCCGTTCGTTTTTCAACGCCGTAAAAACCTTCTGACTGAACCAGAGGTTTCACTTTATATATTAGGTAGATTTTTAAAGTCATAAAGCATATTGACGACGACTTCAGGGAAGTACAATCATAATTTGATCTTTGCAATTTTAGCCGCGACTTCATCATTTCATCGAGATTCCCAATTTTCTTAGTCCAGAACCCTAATTTCAAGATGGTAAGATTTGTTTCATTCGCTTGTTTGAATTTGGATCTAGTTTTCATTTGTGAATCTTGCGGCTTCCATTTTGGATTGTTTGAATCTATGGAGTTCGTGAATTTCACAGGTTTGCGTTATGTGTTTGGTGCCTCTGTTCCTCATCCCAATCGTTAATTTGATGCCTCGAATCATCGATTACTTCATGGTAATTGGCTCCTGCTTTCTTGATAATCTTAAGTTTTTTATTATCCCATTGATCAGATTCATGGGAGGATCCACATTTTTGGAATTTTTAGATGCTAGAGTGTTGCATATGGTTAGTCTCATAGCATATAGCTTTATTTGAAGCGAAAAACCAACATTTGGAGACTAGAAAGGGGTAGATAGAAGATAATATAGACGGAAATCAATAAAGATGAGAATCAGGGTTTAGCAACAACACATGATCATGATATTTGCTTTTAGAAGTGAGAAATCAAGGAGCTATAGCTTTTGTTATCTGCTTGATGTTAGCTCTTGGAAAATTGAAGATGTTAGTAAGTCTTAGTTCTGCTAGTGCGTCACAAAGAATTATGTTTTTCTTTTGTATATTCTGTAGAGGTCATGCTTTAGTGAATCTATCAGGTAATAATTGGATATTTTCTTCTAACCAATATGTTGACTCATGAGTTTTGTATGTTCATGCTAATAAAACCTAGGCCAAGTTGTACGCGTTAATTGGGTGGGAGTACAGGAAGCCAGCGAGAGTTCCTCCAGCTTGTCCTTT
This sequence comes from Lepidium aucheri, assembly GCA_900406435.1. Taxonomy (NCBI): domain Eukaryota; kingdom Viridiplantae; phylum Streptophyta; class Magnoliopsida; order Brassicales; family Brassicaceae; genus Lepidium; species Lepidium aucheri. The sequence continues at coordinate 33,067 of OVBA01000732.1, read as the reverse complement.
CAAGCCAGTTGCCAAAAATGACAACGCCACCAAAGTAAGTGAATAGATTAACTTGCTTGATTGGCGCTTCTTATTCATGAAAAACTACATTCTTTCTTGGTTGATGAAACATAGCTTATATTCAACAATCTGCCATGATCCCATTAGGCTTCCATGAACTCACATTAGTATCTCTGATATTCACTTCTTATCTGATTTCTGAGTTTGTTTGGATCTTACACAATGCTGCATTTGAATCTTAGTGTTACACTTTCATGTCACAGGTGGCTGCAGAAAATGGAGATCAAGGTACAGAAACAATAGCTAAACCTGTCCATGCGGAGCATGCTAGTGAACTGAAGCAGGATTGAAGCGAAGTCATTTCTTATAATAAAGCTTTTGGTATTTGTGGATATGTTTTGGACAAGACACGAAGATGAAATTACCTAGTGTGATAAACTAATATACGTGGAAAAGTTTATGGTAATTTTCTGTTGAATCTTTTGTCGAGAATCATTGCATGTGGAAGATTTCGAATTCCTCTCGTACCACTCTACTAGTTAAACTAATACTAAATAGTGTCTCGTAAAGTCTTAAATTGTATATTTAGTGTTGTCTATAGTTAAATTTAAAATTTTTGTCTTCTTGTTCGTTTTCTTCTAAGGTTGTTAATATTCCAAGTGAAGAATCTAAAATATAAAAAAATTGAAAAATTAGTTTATTATGATAGTGTTTATGTAATTTCATCATTAAAACATCTTACTTATAACAACTTTTTTGAATTACGGAGTGTCTTTCGCTTTTGACTTGGCTAATCTAGTTTAACGGAAACACCATAACTTTTAGACCCACGGGTTCAACACTTCTACGCGCCAATGAGCTATGAGATCTAACTAATTTCAGGGATTGCAAAGCTGCCATAATATTCCTAATATCGCGCGAATGTGATTTTGTTTCGTAGGGCAATTCGAACTTGGAATAATTACTAAATTCTCAAATTTACCATTAGACCATATCCGCATTTGTAATCATAGAACCTTTGTTATTTAGCATCTTCTATAGAGACTTATGTCGTATGTCATGAACTATACTTAATTACTTATCCGGTGCATGCGTATATAACCATGCACTGCAGTCTGCCAGGTTGCAGACCAAACTCTGTTATTGTGAAACAATGAGCAAGCATGCCGAAGCGTAATCCTTCCAATCATATTCGCTTCGCTGGAACCAATCGCAAAAATGGACCTACTACGACCTCTTTGAAGAGAAAGAAGCCAAAATCGAAACACGTGGACGAGCCAACGTCAAAAAAAAAAAAAAAAGCAGGGGTTGATTGAGAAAAGAGAAGAATCAACAAAAATATTCTTCTTCATTCACTAAACGTGTATAATTGAATCAAAAGTCTTTCATCAAGTCAATAGAGTTTTTTTATATATATAATATTGGATCACAACTGGTCGAACCAATATTCAGACGGCAAGACTCGGTTTCGAATTTACTACCTGTCACTGACCTAAAACTACTTCTTTCATCTCGCACGGCTCCTAAGTGATAAAAGCCAAGCCAAGTCAAGAGTCTTTCTTTTATTTTCTGATGTTGATATATTTTCCAAATTTTGGTTATATAACCACCAAAGGCATTGTAGCTATATTCTAATCCCACTAGTACAAAAAAATAATAATATATAGTAACCGTCACGCTACCGTGAAGATGACGGAAGTTATGGTGCCGGAAAAAGTATCGGAGAGTTCAAAACCACCGCACATTGTGGTGTTTCCATTCCCAGCACAAGGTCACTTACTTCCACTTTTTGAATTAACTCACCAACTCTGCCTCCGTGGAGTCACTATCTCCGTCATCGTCACCACCGGAAACTTAATTTACCTCTCTCCTCTTCTCTCCGCTCATCCTTCCTCCGTCTCCTCCGTCGTTTTCCCTTTCCCTCCTCATCCCTCACTTCCTTCCGGCGTCGAAAACGCTAAAGACGTTGGAAATTCCGGGAATCTCCCAATTATGGCTTCTCTTCGTCAGCTTCGTGAACCAATCATCTTATGGTTTCGTTCTCACTCTAATCCTCCAATCGCTCTCATTTCCGATTTCTTCCTCGGATGGACTCATGATCTCTGCAACCAAATCGGTATTCCTCGTTTCACTTTCTTCTCCAGTGGTCCCTTCTTAGTTTCCGCTCTCCAATTTTGCTTCGAAAACCTAGATCGAATCAAATCAACGGATCCGATTCATTTCGTGGATCTTCCTCGTGCTCCAATCTTCAAGGAAGAGCAACTTCCGTCTCTAGTCCGACGATCTCTCAGAGCTACATCACCGGATTTCGAAACAATCAACGAATTCTGCATGAATTTCTTAAGCTACGGATCTATTTTCAATTCCTCCAAGTGTCTTGAAGATGAGTATCTAGAATACGTGAAGCAGAAGATGGGTCATGATCGGATATTCGCAATTGGCCCGGTTTGTTCAATCCGGTCGGGTTTTAAATCCGATTCGGGTTCTATAGACCCGAAACTACTGAGTTGGCTTAACGAAGCCCCAGATAGCTCAGTGGTCTACGTTTGTTTCGGAAGTCAAAAGGTATTGACTAAAGCCCAGTCCAATGCTTTAGCTTTGGGCCTTGAGAAAAGCCTGACCCGGTTTATTTGGGTGGTTAAAAAAGAACCCATACCCGATGGGTTTGAGGATCGGGTTTCCGGACGGGGGATAGTGATTAGAGGATGGGTCCCACAAGTGGAGTTATTACGACACGTGGCAGTTGGTGGGTTTTTGAGTCATTGTGGATGGAATTCGGTACTTGAAGCGATAACTAATGGGCCTGTAATATTGGGCTGGCCCATGGAAGCGGATCAATTTGTGAATGCGATGTTGCTTGTGGATCATTTAAAAGTTGCGGTGAGAGTTTGTGAAGGAGGTGAAACTGTACCCGATCCGGTTGAGTTGGGTCGGGTTATAGCGGAAACAATGGGTGAAGGAGGACGTGAGGTGGCTACTCGAGCGGAGGAATTACGCCGGAAAACTGAAGTGGCCGTGACAAGTGGAAGCTCTGATTTACAAAGACTTGTCAAAGAATTTGAAAGAGTCTAAGAAAAATCTATCACTATAAATAAAATGTTATCTTCAATGTTAATTTAATGTTAACTAGAATTATACTCATGTTATAGCTCCGTGTTTATTTGATTTTTAGATTTGTTTTGATATTTTGAATATTTTTTCGAGATATTATTTTGAAAGCTGAAAACCCGAACCAAAATTAACCCGAAATAGAAGAATCATATCTGAAATAAAGAAACCAAACTCGACAAAATATCCAAATAGATCCTAAACCGATATATTTAGAAAATCAAACTCAAATCATAACCAGAACCATATCAGTAACTAAAATTTAGAGTTTTTCTTATATCTTTTTAATTTTTGAATTTTTATATGTAAAAGTAAATGAACCCGAATCTAATAAATCTATCACTATAAATAAAATGTTATCTTCAATATTATTTCAATATTAATAACCAATTATCATGTGAGCAATGTATTGATAGGTAGGAAAGATTTTTGATTCAATGGTTAAATGGTTTTTTTTCTTTATTGATAAGTTTTGATTTATAGCTTAAAGTTTACTCTGTAAATCTTCTTTTAATACTCTAGTGAGAAGTAATCAAATCTCTAATATCTGAATCATTAGTTGCATCATCTAAACTACTAAATTAAAAAGAACTCAATGATATTAAATATTTGTTTGTGTAATCTTTTTATTCGACAAAAGATTATACATTGATCGGCTATTAATAACACATGGTTCATAAGAGTATATTGTCTTAGATGATCCTTGCAAGTTGAAACAACTAATTAACGGTTTAGGACAAATCTTGCAAAAAGGGTTATGTAAGGATGATGAATGATTGATCGGTGATTAATTATGTTTTGATTATTAAAATAAAACAAAAGTATATGCTTTGCTTAGGGTGAGTAGTGAAGCTAGCTAGTTGGCAAGTTATGGCTTCTTTTGACGGCCAAGCAATTCTCTATCTCTCTCTTTCACTCACACACACAATCCTCAACGCCAAGACTTATAAGTAATATATGCTAGCTTCACATTACACTCAAATATATTCTTCTTAATAATTAATTATATTTATGATTACACGTTAACAAAGATTTAATCATAGAGCCCATTTGACAACTAATATGGAGAGTTTAATGAATAAAATTAGGATACCAACACAACTCTAAGAAAGTCATTTAGACTCAAAAATTTATAAATTTATAACCATATAGTTGTAAACTAGTAGTAGGGATTAGTTTCAAGTAAGTGTAAATCTATCAGTTATGAGTTTGATTTTTATCGAAAATTAAGTTGTTATTATTTAACCAGACAAAAATATGACTATATTTTCAGTGTCGTGCTCAGTTTATTGGAGGTTGAGGACAAATCGTGATATTGTTATATTTAGTATAATAATTTTCTTTTTAGTTTTTTTTTGTCAAAAATGTTGGATCACAACTGACCGCCCTATTAGTCAACTTCCTACATAATGCAGATAGTGGTACTCGATCCCGGGATACAAGTGCGTCTATCATTTAGTGAACTTACCACTGCCACTAGACTAAAGATCACTTGCTTTTTTTAGTTATAGTTATATTTTTATATTAAGAAACTTCTCAAAATATTATAAACCATAAAATACAATCATTTAATATACATATACTTGTAAAATAATAAAAATAGAAATAAATTAACTAGCTAAATTAATCATTTGTGAAAAATATGACCCTTAACTTTAGAAGAACGTTGGTGGCTTAAGGCAAATGCACATTTCAATGCATCACAAGTACGGTTCTGTATATTTTACGCTTCTTTAGAAAACCCAACATCAAATTAGTCATCGGTACTAACTCTCCGAAATTAGTCAGACTCAAACACTCAGTTAACAAAGAATAAGGTTTATAGAATTATACCTTAATAATTAAATATTGTTTGTATAAAAATATGTAAGAAACTAATTAAGCCAAGGGAAGTTATTACACCGAATACATATTATTAGCTAATCACAAGATTAATAATGGATTGATCAAATAATTGGGTAACCAAAACATAAAAATCAATGTATCATAGAAAGAGGCGCAAACATAGGAAAATGATAATACTATATATTTAATTGGGTATAGCTAATATGATTAAAATTAAATTAAATAAATATTAAGTAGGATCATGATTCATAATTGTGTGTTGTGTAATTGTGGGTTGGCTCAACTGCACATGAACTGCTCGACCCCAAAATTCGATTGCCTTTTACTTTCCAATTAATTAACTTAATTAACTAATCAGCTAGCTAAGTTCAGTGTACATAAATCCACAATGATTAGTACTGTCTAAGTAACACAATTACAAGTGTTGTATTTTCAAGTTATATCTGTACTTTGGTAGCTTAATACTATAATACTTAAATTTGTAAAGTAAATGTCAATTGTTAATATGCTGTAAATTGAGTTATGTGTTGTGTGTGTAATATTATAAAAACCATTAAATATGAATTATATAGATTTATTATAAATTTTTAAATTAATAATATGCATTGTGGGGATATGAAATTGAATGATGACATATTAAATAAAATTTATATAAACTACTGGACTATAAATTTTTATTTTATGATATTTCAATTTTTTTTGTCAACATTATGCCACAATTGACCGATTCATTAGCCAAGTTCCTATATAATATAGACGATGAGATTCGATCTTTGAATGTACAGATACGTCTGTATTTTGTGGACTTGCCACCTGGTAGTAAAGCAATTACATGATATTTCAAAATTTTAAGCAAATCAAAACAATGCATGATATAAAGAAAAAAAACATGTTACCCAATATATATATAAATATATAAATTAATGTATGACATATTGGATTTTTTTTTGTTTTTAAAGATTATGCAATCAATTTTGTGAAAAGACACTCTACTTGCAACTAAAGATACAAAGTTAAAAATTATAATGTCAATTATGGTTTTCTCTAGAATAAAATCTACTAGTAAGATATATATTAGTTAGCTTATGCATCTTTAAAATTATAAATAAAAATATGTTATTAATAGAACAAGCAAAACAAAGTACACCAAAAAAAGAGAAAAAATACAAATTAAATAATTGAAAGAAAAAAAAAACAAGAAGAGCAAAAACAAGTGGTTCCAGGCTTGCAAACCAAAACATCCAGAAAGGAATCCTTCACCAAAAGTTATTTGGGGTTTGCTTCTTTTCTCATCTTTTCTCTTACCAATTCATTATACTTAATACAAGTAAGACTATTCTATGTTTTGTGTATAAACAAATACATTCACTTATTTATAAATATACATAGAAAGAGATACACTTCAGACATATAAACCAAACCCACCAAACACTTCTCTCCATAAATCTCTTCATCAAGTTCTTACAATACACACAGATCATTATGACAAGTGTTCATGAGGAGAGTGGAGACCAAGCTCGTCTTGTTCTTCTCATCAAACGCAAACGCACTAAACGTCAGCGTTCTGCGTCTCCTCTTATGAACGTTTCAAGCGGTGAAAAGTCTTCAAGAGAAGAAGAAGAAGAAGCTATTGGTGAAGTTGAGTTTCAAGGAGCTACTAATGAAGATGAAGATATGGCTAATTGTTTGATATTGTTGTCTCAAGGGAAGAGTAGTTTCTTAAGCAACAAGAAACCTTTAGCTTCTTCTTTAGGGCTAGGGTTAGGGCTTGATGGGATTTATCAATGTAAAACTTGTGATAAAAGCTTCCATTCGTTTCAAGCTTTAGGAGGTCACAGAGCTAGTCATAAGAAGCCTAAACTAGGAGCGTCTGTGTCTGTATCTGCGTCTGCGGTTGAAACGGTTGAAGCTCAAGCTGTAGGAAGCTTTCTTTCACTACAAGTAACAAGCAATGAAGGTAATAAGAAACCAGAGAAAACTCATGAATGTTCAATCTGCAGAGCTGAGTTTTCTTCAGGACAAGCTTTAGGAGGTCATATGAGAAGACATAGAGGTTTAACAATAAACGCAAACGCAAACGCTACTTCAACGATCAAATCAACATCATCGGAATCTATACGACCAAAGAACTTTCTTCAGTTAGATCTGAATCTTCCTGCACCAGAAGATGAACGTTGTTGTGAGAAATCGAAATTCGCGTTTGCTTCTAAAGATCAAATGCTTCTCTTCTCTGCAACATCAAATTCTTTGATTGATTGTCATCACTAATCTTAAATTGTTCTTGTAATTAATTACACTTTATTTTCCATTGATATATCTCAAAACATTAACTCAACTCTTACTTGTTATATTGTCTATTGATTCATTATTGTAATTTGACATCATTAATTGGATTAACTTTTATTCTTTGAAAACTCTATATTCATTCATTGTTTCATTATTTAGCACATTTCAAAGAATTATCAGAATATAATAATAATATAAATAAATGTAAAACTCGTCACAAATGTCGAGTTGCTCTCAGTCTGGTGGTTGGGATGATCCAGCTAATGATTTAGCACCAAAGTTCGATTCCTACCCGCTATAGTATGGTAGTTTACAAAAGAAATTTTAGATGTGGATTTTAAGCTATGGATCGGGTCTTGTCGATTTAGTTGTTAACAAAAAAAATCGTCACAAAGCAAGTGGTCTAATTGGCTTATCTTTAATCTAATTTAACACCAGATGTTCAACTCGAATTTTACTCTGCTCTACTTGAAACATTTAAGCTATAGATTAACTTTACTTGGAACATTTAAGTTATATAACGACTCTAAGCATTTAAGTTATAAATCGAACTTTGTTGATCTAATAGTTAATTGTCGATAACAATGCAATACTTAACTTTGGGAGAATGAAGAAAGATGCTAAGGATCGATGTTCCTTGGAGAACGGAAGAAGCATGTGACGATGACTTTCGTCTAAAGTCACTTCGTTTGTTAGCCGCCATTAACAACTTTCGATTCACTTCACTTCAATTTGGGGTTTTTTATATTTTTTTTATAATTTTTTTTAATACATCCATCACTATTTAAAAAATTATGTAAATCATTACACGAAATCTAGAGTGATTTTGAAAAAAAAAACCGAATTTTAAAGCGTGTTTATATGACTTGGTCACTAACATGGATATATTACATAAGACCGTTGGAGAATCTTGGTTCATTAACTATGAACTATAGCTTTAAAATTCGATATTTGTTTATATATTATTAATTTAAATAGAATTATTTGGGGAAAATAAAACATAAAAATTAATTAAGTAAGCTAACTTATTTTAGGTCAAATTTTTCTTAGTCTCATGGTTTAAATGATCTGACTAATGATTTCGTTGATTTTGAAAGGGATAATATAACTTTAAATACCCTGCTCCAATGTGCGAGATCTACTAATCTCCGGCTGGACTACTATTTTAGAACAATTAGGTACTAGATGCAATCTTTTGATGTTATTCGGTTTACGTATACTCTGAGACGTTTTAATATGGTTGTCGACTGTTTGGCTAAAAAAAATTTAAGAATAGATGATCTACACTGGAAACTATTCCATACTTGTCCAAATTTTCTATTTTGTTTTGTAAATGCTGATATTTTATCATGATCAATAAATTAGACGTTAAAAAAAGTTGATGATTTCGATATCAGACTTCGTCTCTTCCTTACAATAATTAAAAAATTAAAATGAGTTTCAAGGAATGAGTTTTCTGTTGTGGATCAAACTTTATCGATTTAATTGTTGACAAAAAAATGTTATATCAACAGATAGCACTAGACTACTCTAAATGCTATTTTCGAGAAACTAGTTGACCTTCCTACTCTGCCTAGAAAATTTTGTGTATTTAAGGTGTTTGTTTTGTAACTTATCTCCATATTTGATTTCTACAATGGTGAATTATAAAACATATTTTCTTAGTCGTAATGCTAGAGAACTTGTTAGTGGTTCATCATTTTGTTAATAAATAATAATGTTCTACATAAATAGTTTTCTTATCTTCATTAATAAAATATATAGTTGACAAAACAAAATTGCTATATCATATGTAACAAAACGAATCTTCATGATCATGTTATAGTTTATGACTCATCTATACTCTCTGTTATTATTATGAGAACAAGTGAATATTCCTAACATTTACATATGATTGTAAAAAGAAATTTCTCCACTCAAATTTATGGATAAACCATAATCGGTGTTAAAAAATACTCAGAAAAGAAAATTGAAAACGAGAGTGTTACACTCAAGTTGTTTTATTATCCATTTAAAGTAATAGCACTATGTTTAGTAAAGTTTCAAACACCACGTCGGTGACACTTTTAACTAATCTAGTCGCTGTCTTTTTATCATCTTATATAGAGGGGAAACACTTTTATTTTCACGATATTATAAATTATATGATAAAATTAACATAATATTCATAACAATTTTTAAAAATAATTAAGATTATTTTTTTTATAATTTATATATATATATATATATTTAAGATTAATAAAAATATAATAAAAATTCAAAAAACTAAAATTTAATAAAAATATATTGTTTACAAATTTAGTTATTTATTCATTTTCAGCTCAAGTTAGAATTCTCAATTTTCTAGATAAATAGATTTATGACACATTTTTGGTGTTTTGTCAAGTTCGGTTCATCTAATTTGGTATTTTTATTATTTAGATTTCAAACTTATTCAAATATTTTTTTTGTTTGATTCAGTATAGATCGAGTTTGAGTTTCAAATATTTTTATTTAAAAATTCAATGTAAATTCAAAATTAATAGAAAAACTCTAATAAACTAAATTTTGGTTCTTAATTTGGTTTTGGTTTGAGTTTGTTTTTTTGGGTACACAGATTTAGTATATATTTTTGTCGACTTTGGTTCTTCTAATTCAGATCGATTTCGATTCATGTCCAAACCTCTAAAACAATATCTCGAAAAAATATTATAAAATATCAACACAGCTAAAACAATAATTGAAATGAACACAGTTTAAAAGAAAACAATCAAAAAAAACAATAATTGTGTTATTAACGACGATTACTCATTAATTTAAGATAAATTATATAACAATTAGTCTTTCCCTAATTATCGTGAAAATGAAATCTTATAATGCAAAGTGGCGTGACAAATTCAATGTTGAATTCCTAATGTTATTATGTATGTGGATTATTAAAACTGATGATAATTATGTGGTTAAAGAATAAATATGGATCGGGCTTTTGTTGATCCCACTAATACGAATGAGTAAAGTTGAAAAATAAAAAAAAAAAAAAAAAAAAATGTAAATGACTATATATAAAATTTGACTTTGTCTTGAACATTGCCACATGTAATAGAGACTCTGGCAAGATTAGATACTTTGCTGGATTACGCTCGAGTACGACGTATATACAGCAAAGCAACCGTTTTCACCCACTAACTGCTTGACAGCTCACCAGAAACTCCATTATTCTGTTTTCTACTGTACACTTACCGCACTAGATCATTTCGAACCTACCTTTTATTTTTTTCCACCTTGAACTTTCTTAAATCTCAAATAATCACCCCAATTTTTTATCATCTAAAAAGATCTAATTCTTTTTTTTTTCAGTCTGATTTAATTAATAAAACAAAATGGAATTAGAACGTTCAAATACAAAAACCGATGGAAACAATATCTTCGGAGATAAAATCCAAAATTAAATTATATGATATAAAATTAAGTTGGAATATACAATCATAAAAACATGATAAAATACTTTGAACTAAAAAATCAAAACTACAGCAAAATAACATAAATTATAACCAGAATACGAAACTTTCTATACCTTATGAATAAAGATTAGATTTTCTAATCCGATGAGACATATACAAATTTTTCTGAATTGGCAAAGTCAAAAAAAAAATTTGATTGATTAACGCCATAATAAAATCCACAAAAAAATTAGATTTTGATCAAGTTTTGAAAGTATAGAATAAGAGCAAAACATCTTTAACTTGGAAAAAATTAAACTTGAAAGAGCACAACAATAAATTAAATCAATAGAGTAACTATAACGATGATTTATTTATAGAGTAACTATGAGGATAATTTGTTTGTTCTCACAATTTTATTTAATAGAATCCATTTTCCATTGAATTTTAAATCGGATGTCGGTGTGAATATGAACCGAAATAAAACCTTAATGTGTTTGTTCTTAAGAAGTTTATGGTGTTAATCTGATATTAGTTATGGGGCTAATTGAAACTATTAAAAGTTTCAGGTCAAAATAGCAATAAAATTATATCCACCAAAAAAAATTAAATTTGAGCAGCTATCAACTTGTTGTTTTCTTCAGCGACATTGGAAGCATTCCATTTAGCTTTAACCCTTTTTTTGCTGTCTCCACAAAATTTTCAATCTTTCCTCGACGAAGAAGAAGAAGCAGAGCTCGGTTTAAGCTTTCGTTGAGAAGCAAAACAGATAAAGTTGCGACCTTTTTCAACTTCTAATCTTCTTCTTCGATGGCTGTTGCTCCTGCAAGAGCTCGTTCTGATTATGATTACCTAATCAAGCTTCTTCTAATCGGTGATAGCGGTAAGCTTCTTACTTTGTTTCAGTGATTAATTAGCAATAAAAACTCTCAGAAGTGATTGATTTTAGTTTCTGAAACTATTCAGTTTTGCGATCTTAATTAGGGTTTTATGATTTTTGATTTGTTTGTGCTAATACTGGAATAAACCTTGTGTAAACGATGAAGAAGCAGAGAAATTTTGGAACTTTGACAAAATTAGTTTAAGTTTTGTGTTAATTTGTTTGGTTTATAGTTGTATGTGTTTATGTTCAGGTGTGGGAAAAAGTTGTTTGCTACTACGTTTCTCTGATGATACTTTCACTACAAGTTTCATTACTACCATTGGGTATGTCTTCTTCCTGCAATATGCCTGTTTATTTAAAGATTGTCTTAATGTTTATTATATTTGGCTAACTTTGTGTAGTATTTTACTTCTCATTGGTTTTCAGAATTGACTTCAAGATAAGAACTGTTGAACTTGATGGGAAGCGTATCAAATTGCAGATTTGGGACACAGCTGGTCAAGAACGTTTTAGAACTATAACTACAGGTAAAAATGACGGGTTTAATGTTGTTTTTACTAAGTGAAATAGATCCTTAAGAGTATATATATGTAGATTCTTCTTGTACTGGTTGATGATTCAGCTTTCTTGTCTTTATGATAACTTGGATGTTTCTCTACTTCAACTTGGTAAAAGACAATTCATTTGTGCTTTTTTTTGTTCTTTCCTGCAGCATATTACAGGGGAGCTATGGGTATATTGCTTGTCTACGATGTAACAGATGAGTCGTCTTTCAACAGTATGTCTTTGGCTTTTCTGTGTGTTTTGTTACTATTCTATCTTATCAAGTTACATTGTTGCTATGCCATATTAACTTGTAGCAACTGAAACACTATTAATTCGACAGATATTAGAAACTGGATGAAGAACATCGAGCAACATGCCTCAGATAATGTCAACAAAATATTGGTTGGTAACAAAGCTGATATGGATGAAAGCAAAAGGGTATATAACTTTCAGTTTTATACTTTCTTGACTTATAGTTTGTAGTTTACTGATGCAGTATATTCTCCTTCAGGCTGTTCCAACAGCAAAAGGCCAAGCTTTGGCTGATGAGTATGGAATTAAATTCTTTGAGACGGTGAGCTAGATAACAAAAACACAACATATCTGCTCTTTTCATTATGATATTTAGATGTTCTTAAGTTACTGATGTGATTGGAATGATTGCAGAGTGCGAAAACAAACCTTAATGTCGAGTCGGTTTTCCTTTCCATCGCAAAAGACATAAAACAAAGATTGACAGAAACTGATACAAAGGCAGAGGTAAAAACTCCAGTAATCTAATACTACAAATACTCACTTAAGCATTAACGGAGAAGTCTGCTTGAACTGTAATTGTTTCTTTGCAGCCCCAAGGCATCAAAATCACTAAACAAGATACTGCCTCATCTTCTTCGACAACCGAGAAGTCTGCTTGCTGTAGTTACATTTAGGAGTATGATTGCTCTTTCTCACCTGCACTGGTTTTTAATCTTTTTCATCTCTTACATCTCAAATCAGAGATCGTTCTCATGTTGTTTACCTAGAACGAGTAGGTAATCTTATTGATGGTTGTGATCTTTATGTCTAATTTGCTATCTCCATAATTCTGTACAAGAATCTTCCTGATATGGAAGTCAATGTTGGTCCAAAAACTATGTTAAAGACTTTGAATTTATGAAAAATTAAACTGTTGTAGTGTGTAAAATTCTGATTTTACAGTTTGAATAATATTATCTTCAATCAGTCAATGGAACCTAAAGTTCAAGCCACAAGAAAGAGTGATGGTCTCTAATGGAAATCAAAAGCACTGAACCATTGTAATCTTGTAACAATTCTTACATCATAATGTTATTACAATTCTCATTTCAGAAACAAAAGCAGAAATGATATTTTTTCAGAAGCAAAAGCAGAACAAGGAACTCACAAATTTACAGAGAGGCTAACATTATATTCTACACACATTGCAGAGAGAAGAATTATATTTTAGTTTGCGATACACAAAAGAACGACCAGAGCTTTTTTATATGTGAAATGGACTCGCTTCACGAACTGCAACATCCACCTTGAGGAGTATTCTGCTGCTCAGGTTTCTGCTTCGAGATGTTTCTCTTCACAGCACTTGATCCTTCTTCCAAAAGACTAGGTACCTCCATTATCTGTTTCATCACAATCATTCCTTGTTATGTATAAACTGTCTCTTTTGAATACTGAATTTTCACCAATGAAGGAACTTACCTTCAAAGCCAGCTCTTCGAAACACTGCTCCACGTTTTGTCGAGTTCTCGCACTACATTCAAGAAACATGCACTTGAGTTCCTTCGCTAGAGCAATTCCTTCTTCTCTGCTAACTCCTCTCTCAGATTCCTGTTTCATCAAGACAACTATCAGTTTCCTGTAATCATGTGTGTTTTTGAGAACAATTTGTGTCATTTTGATTGCAACTCACTCTATCGACTTTGTTCCCAACAAGCATCCTAACACATTCTTGGTTTGTGGAGTAAAGCTCAATCTCCTTACCCCACACATCTACTAAATTTGTAAATGTCTCCCTTCTCGTCACATCATAAACTGCATTCACAAACATTAACTAGACAGTTGACAGACTGAGACATCTCTTAGTCTCCTGTGATTGATTGGTGATGGACATTCAAATTACCGAGAATGATTCCTTGTGCACCTCTGTAGTAAGAGCTTGTCAGGGTTCTAAACCGTTCCTGTCCAGCTACAACGAGTAAACCAATGATATTGTAAGTATTTAAGTACTATTACTTTTCTAAGAAACATAATAGAATAACCTGTGTCCCATATCGTAAGTTTCAGTCTTTTGCCTCCTACTGTCAATTGTTTGATCTTGAAATCAACACCTGTGAGTAATGATATTGTTGAATCACCAATATGATACAGACAAAACAGAATTCCTTAAACCAAACCAAGATCAATCATAGACATATGATCATTATAAAGATAATGTCAAACACAAATCAGACAGATGATCATCAAATTTCAAGTTTTTACAGATATGGAAACAACTGTTTGATCAACAAAGATATGATTCAGTCAACATAAATTTAAGACCTTTTCTAGTTTAAATTCCCTGAGAATCAAAGAGAAAACAAATCGAAGAAACAATCTACCAATTGTAGGAGCAAGATCTTCAACAGAGCTAGAAATGAAGCTCACAAGCAAACTGCTTTTACCAACACCAGAATCTCCAATCAGCAAGATCTTAAACGACAGATCGTATCCACTTTGCCCAGAAGAAGATCCCATTTTTCAATCTTCTCACTCAACAGTTTCTCGATCTGTAATTGAAAAAGAAGAAACCCACGAAAGATCAAATCAATCAACACCTCCTTAAACAGCAGCTAGAGAAAAAGGCAACTTTAAGCTGTGTCTATAATAATGATAACGATGATGATTCTTGTTGATAATTACATCTATCTGCACTTTTTTTTTCTATATATACTTTACAAGTAGCAATCGAAGAAGAAGAAGGAAGAATTTTTATTTGCCCGTGGATGCTGCAAACAAAATTAAGATTAAAATAAGAAAAGTAATGTGATGAAGAAATTGAAAGATTTATTCTTTACCGGGTAAGAGAGGAGACCAAGTTTTTTTTGAGAGTTTATCGAAGAAGACAAGACAATACACAAACCTTTGATAGTAACGTTTGTTCTTTGCTTCACTGAAACGTCTCTGTTTGGTTCAAGTTTTCATCTTTCAGGTTCTTTAGTCGACATGTGTGTCGCGTTTTGGAATTGCGGCTGCGTTTTCCATTGCAAGTTACAAAAGTGGCCAAATTGTAAAAATTACTACTATGTTCTAGGTAGTTTTAGCCAATCGGTTTGGTTCAGTTCGGATCAAAGATTTTTTTGTCAGTTTTTTGTTTTTTTTTTTTGGTTTTTGTAATACAGTAATTATATAAGTTTCGACTAAACTTTGGTTCGACTTAATATGGCTCGGTTCTCTTCGATTTTAATTTCGAGTAGGTATGTGAAATATAAACTGAACTACATTCGAAAAACTTTTAGTTCTCGATAAGTTCAGTTCAGATTGGTTACTTATAACAACAAAAAAGTTAAACACCTAAAAACTGTAGTTATTTATAACTAAAAGTAACCAAATACACAAAAATTGACTGCTTATAACAAAAATAATTATATATACAAAATATATGATTAAAAGTAACCAATCAATTTGCTTTTAAGTGGTTACATATAACCAAAATATTACATATTAAAATTGTTAAGATATATTAGTATACGTATAACTAGCTTATTACTAAAAATTAGTTTTGATTTTTATTTGGTTATTTTCAGTTCTCGATTAAAAACTGAATTGAGAATCCAAAATATTAGATACTGTTATTTGTTAGGAACCAAAACCAAACCAAATACCTGTTTTTGGTTTGATTCGATTTTGGATTTAGTTTTTATGGCCAAGACTAGTTTTAAATGGCGATTCAATAAACCGAGTATGGGAGCCAAACATGGCCTTAGCTTACTATCAACCGAGCCACCTGCGAAACCCCACCTTTACGGCAAGTTAAAAGCTGACGCGCGTTATCAATGAGCGTGGTTTACACTCTCCGATCATGACGTCATCAAAAAGAGTTTCTCTTTATATGTTTTGTCGTCACTCATCACACTAATGGGTCCTACACTTGCTTTTGGTTAGGTCTTCATAAGGTTTTGACTTTTAGGAACAGAATGAGTAACGGAAAAGCCATGAAAATAAAAGGTTAAGGTTTCTTATGAACGCCTAATAACATGTTTGGTTATTATTGATTGTATTATGTTTGTACTAAATAAGAAAAAAGTATATATTTGTCTTTTTTTTTTCTTTGGGAAATTAATATATATTTGTTTATGTGTGTGTTTGGTGTCATTTCAATATCTTGGAGGTAGAGCTGTTTTGTCCAAATTGACCCACAAAGTTTGAAGTTGAGTTCTTCTACAGCCTCTTCCAACTCATATATCTTAACTTTTATTTTATTTTAATCCAAAATTAAGTTCCAATCTAAAATTAAAACTTAATCTCTATCTTTCGGTATTACACATATACCTAGACTCGAATTCTGGCGAAGAAGAAGTGGATTTTAATCCTTTATCCAAATTCACATTCCTATGTCAAAATATCAACTGTGAAAAAATTGTTGATCTGCATTAAATTTTTTGAAAATATGGCTGTTTAACTTTCTGTTCTTACTCTAAAGATTTTGTGAGGTGGAAGAGTCTATTGAGTGGTTTTCCTATTAATCTGATTCTTTTCTCGCTAAATTATAGAATAAACATTTTTATTCGATATGTTAGAGGGTTTACACGAGATTATTTTGTTGCAGATGATTTTGCATTATGAATAAAAAGAATAGATTGGAAACAAAGAATATGGCCTTTTTTGTGGTGAAGGAAAATTTGGCCTTAATATGTATATATATATATATATATTTGTGTCGAAATTAAATAAGGTAACTTTTATTCTAGTGACAAACGATAAATTTACTAAAAGCATGTGCATTTGTACATCTAGAGATCAAATTCTACTATTATAATATATAGGAATTTGACTAATGGATGAGCCAGTTGTGTTTCAATATGGAAAAAAAAAATCGACGACAATATATATGGAAAAACCCTGAGACAATCGTATTTATTGGGCTGTTTAGGATATGGGTAAAATAGCCTTTTAGTTAGTGGGCCAGAGTTCTTTAATTAGATGTCCATTATTATTTACAGCCCGAAACACTTTTTTTTTTCTTGTTTTTTTTACTTCTTCTACTTTTTTTTTCTGCAACTTTTTTGTTTTCTTTCTTCTTCTCAGATCAAATATTTTCATTTGAGGAAAAAAAAAAACAGACGTCAAATATCATATTTTATAAGAATGTTTCAAAATTAATTAAGCTTTGTTAGTTAAGGAAAAAAAAAAAAAAGCTTAGCTGGCTTTATACCGGCTCGGCTTTGTCATCACCAAACCGACTTCTCCTCTCTTTCTTCTCTTCAACTTCCATTCTCGCAGGCGACGAGAAGAAGAAGTATTCTTCGTTTTTGGATTTTTCCATGGCTGTTGATAGCAAAATGGATCTACTCAGTGAAAGAGCTGTGTTGATGAGACAATCTCTTCAGAAGAGTCAAACTATTACCGATAATGTTGTTTCAATCCTTGGTTCTTTCGATAGTCGTCTTTCTGCTCTTGAAACCGCTATGCGTCCTACTCAGGTTTGTTTAGAGTGCTTGGATCATCTTCTTTGAGTGTTTTATATTCAGATCTGGATGATTTCTTTCTGAAATTTCGCTGACTTGATTGGAATTTTGTTTGACTGTGTTTTGAATCTCAGATTAGAACGCATGCTATAAGGAAAGCTCATGAGAATATTGATAAGACTCTTAAAGCTGCTGAAGTTATTTTATCTCAATTCGATCTCCTCCGTCAGGTTTGTTCTAGAAATCTTACTTCCCAATTCGTTCTCCAATTCTACTACGAACGATTGTGTATTAATAGATAAATCTATAGTATAGGTTTGAATTTTTGTGTGTAGGTTGTTGTATGTTATGATTCACTCAGCATATTTAGAATCTTAAGTCTCCACAGTTTCGTTAGCATATGTCTATGATATTTTAGCTTGTGAGAAGTAGATCTAATATATGTTATTCAGGCAATTCATTTCTAATTATGCTCTCAATTCGTTTCTAGGCAGAGACTAAAGTACTCAAGGGGCCACATGAGGACCTGGAAAGTTATCTGGAGGCTATAGCTCAACTTAGAAAAATTATTCGTTATTTTATGAGCAACAAAAGCTTTAAGAGTAGCGATGGAGTCCTCAACCATGCAAATAATTTGCTTGCTAAAGCACAGTCAAAGCTGGAGGAGGAGTTCAAGCAATTGCTAGCTTCTTACAGGTTTGTGCTTCTGTGCCTGAAAAGGGTTTCTAGTTCACATCCTTGAAAAAAAGTTCGCACTACATCTTATGATTCGAGTATGGATGTCTGAACTAAGTGTCGTTTTCAAATTATCTACATTCATCTTGTACTCATTACCCTTTTCGATTTTTCTTTGTTATTATCAGTAAAGCTGTGGAGCCTGATCGCCTTTTTGATGGCCTTCCCAACTCACTGAGACCATCCTCAGATGCCGATGCAAGTGCAAAACCCCATGGACATCACAATGAAGACGCGGAAACTGCTTCTTATACACTTCCTATTCTCATTCCATCAAGGGTATTGCCACTTTTGCATGATTTGGCACAGCAAATGGTTCAGGCTGGTCACCAACAACAGTTGCTACAAATTTATAGGTGAACTTTTGGTTCTTGGTCTCTTCTTGTATGTCATGTAAATCATTGTCAAATGATGCTCCTAGGTTAATGTTTTTATCATAACTTTTAATCTCCTCCTGTTCAATATTCTGTATTTTGTTCAGAGATACTCGTTCTTTTGTCTTGGAAGAAAGCCTAAAGAAATTGGGAGTTGAAAAACTCAGCAAAGAAGATGTTCAGAGAATGCAGTGGGAAGTTTTAGAAGCCAAAATTGGAAATTGGATCCATTTCATGCGCATTGCTGTAAGGACACTAGGTACCTTTGGAAATAGTTTTACATGTTATGTTGACTCTTAAATTAAATATGTTTTTGTCAACAGGTTAAACTACTATTTTCTGGAGAAAGGCAAGTCTGTGACCAGATATTCCGAGGCTTCGAATCTCTTAGTGATCAGTGTTTCGCAGAAGTTACAGTAAGCAGTGTCTCAATGCTACTTAGCTTTGGGGATGCTATAGCCAGGAGCAAGAGATCTCCAGAAAAATTGTTTGTACTCTTAGATATGTATGAGATAATGCGGGAGCTTCATACAGAGGTAAGAATTTTCTCATTGTTGCTCTTACATTATTAAGTCGCCTTACATTTTACTAAGGAATCTTCTTTTAAATGGAAAAAATATCTGTAGTTTCAGCTTTTGGTTAAAACTTCTGATTTTAGACTATACAATAGTCAGTATAGTGAATCTTTGGTATATGCTTGATTCACCTTTAAATCTGTATTTGATTTGTATAAGCTAGTAAGGTGTGATATTTAAATACAGGATCATGCAAACGTCCATTTCTCTTTTTCTTGACACACATAATGATCTGCCATATTAAGACGTAAAAGTTCAGTTTGCATAGTTACGCACAGAGTTCACCACTTGGTTCCTAGAGATGTCAAGCTCAGCGGCTTGCTTTACTTGAGGAATAAATTTTGGAAATGATTGTCTTCAAAGTTTTTCTTCCCATGTGGATTCTCTCTGAATCGGATGTGATTGAGCAGTTGGATATATGTAATTGTCCAAACTGAAATTCTCAACCATAATAAATAGCATTGCTCACACAAATTTTTTTTGTAAGCATGTGGTTTTGCTATCTAAGACTACATAAAGTGTGAATTATCTGATGACTAGTTTGGTTTTAGTTCTACATTGTATGGATAACTCTAGATGGTGCTACAATCTCATGAAATTGTCTCCATGGACAGATCGAGACAATTTTCAAAGGCAAGGCATGCCTTGAAATTAGAGATTCAGCTACAGGCTTGACAAAGCGGTTGGCGCAAACTGCTCAGGAAACATTTGGTGATTTTGAAGAAGCTGTTGAGAAAGATGCAACAAAGACTGCTGTTCTAGATGGAACTGTCCACCCACTAACAAGCTATGTCATCAATTATGTCAAGTTCTTATTTGAGTAAGTACACCATATATATCGACTTGGTTACTAGTACTACTATCCCGACTAGCTTCTTTGAAACTCTTTCTTCATCCCGCTATTTGCATATTATCCCTTTCTACATTTTTATTGGTGATCTTTGGTGTCAGCTACCAAACAACATTGAAGCAACTTTTCTTGGAATTTGGAAATGGAGATGACTCAAATTCGCAGTTGGCATCCGTAACAATGCGGATAATGCAAGCGCTTCAAAACAACTTGGACGGAAAATCAAAACAGTACAAAGATCCTGCATTGACACACTTGTTCCTGATGAACAACATTCATTACATGGTCAGATCTGTACGCAGGTATGTTTAGTTTCACGTTTATAGACCAATCAGAGTCTAGCCAAAAAAAAAAGACATAACCCAATCGATCTAGTTGGTTTATCAATATCATAATTTTCCAGGTCAGAAGCCAAAGATTTGTTAGGTGATGATTGGGTCCAAAGACATAGGCGTATCGTTCAGCAACATGCAAACCAATACAAAAGGATTGCCTGGACAAAGGTTCTTTCAATTTTTCTAACTCCATTTAAAAACACTTTTCTGTTATTCTTCATTACCTTGTTACTAAGATACTGATATACATATGTATTGTAGATATTACAATGCTCATCGGCGCAAGGTTTGACCTCATCTGGTGGAGGAAGTCTAGAAGGAGGAAATAGCAGTGGAGTTTCAAGAGGATTATTAAAAGAGAGGTAAGGGTCTTAAACAAACAGCTATAAAACACACACAGACACATTAGTTGTATTGTAATGAATATTAATGAATTAAGAAAATTGGGAACAGGTTCAAGATGTTCAATATGCAATTTGATGAGTTGCATCAGAGACAATCACAATGGACAGTACCAGACACAGAGTTAAGAGAGTCATTAAGACTTGCTGTTGCTGAAGTTTTATTACCTGCTTATAGATCATTCCTCAAACGCTTTGGGTAAACATCTTCTTCTTTCTTTTTTTTTTTACCTCCTAAAGCTTTTAATATATGTGATTCAATTGCAAAATTGTAATGAGATTATTGGTGTAGGCCTTTGGTTGAGAGTGGGAAAAATCCACAAAAATACATAAAGTATACAGCTGAAGATCTCGAAAGATTGTTGGGTGAGTTATTTGAAGGTAAGTCTATGAATGAACCACGACGCTAAATCAAAAGGTAATGAGAACTAATTGGTTATGGTAAATTTCTGTCAAACTTTTTCTTGGCTTCGTTGCTATTGTATATTGAGTGACCACAATTTTTTTTGCACGTTGTAATGTGAAATTACTCAGAAGTGTGTGTAAATTTAATTGGAGACAGAATAGCTCTTTTGTTTACCTTTACATTTTGAAATAATAATGGTTTTAATAAGTCTTATCAACTGGGCCAGTTGTTTTCATGTATTGGGCCAATTGTATACAGGCAAGCCCATAAAGAAACTATTTTCGTCGGAAATATAAACTGGACCAATGGTCGACGGCAATGAAGAAACTATTTTCATCGGAGATGTTAACTGGGCCCATTTTTTCTTAAATTGGGTCAATTTTTAAAACAACTGGGCCAATTGTTTACCATAATTGGGTCATACGATAGCCCAAAAAAAGTCCAATAAATTTGCGCTCTTTTGAAAAATGGATCATCATAGAGCCGATGTATGAAATTCAGGACTCGATCTCAAAACATGCAAGTGTATTTCTTTCTAATGGACTAAAGACCACTTGTATTTCTTTTCAGCATTTGGATTTTATTTCCATCTTCATTTTATTTAAATTATTAATCATTAGTTTTTTTACTTAAAGTCTGTTTGCTCAAATTAGAAAAATCATCTGATTCCACTCAAAACTTTCATCTAACTATGAATATAATTTAAACATCGAGTCACTTGCTAATTATACAAAAAATTAAAACTAAAATTCTAATTTTATTAGAAGTATCACACATAGATATTAAGAATATCCGAAGTTTACTCGTCTTTTTTAATTGGATACAAAATTAAATTAAAACCGATCTAAGGATTGGTATTGAACCGGACAAGACAAAAGAGATCGATCTACGTGGACTTCAAACGAAAAAGAGAGAAATAAAAAGAGTATAGTAATAAAAAGTGAGAGATGGTTTAAAACACACACATGTATATTTGGTAATGGCATATTCCTTTTAGAAGATCCCAAATTCTCCCAACATCTTTACATGGAGACTTTCTCATTTCCATCATCTTCTTTCACTTTTTCTCAATATATTATATAAAATTCATTATTTGATTTCTTTTGATGTCATCTTTACAACAATCATATTCCTTTCTATTTTTCTTTTAATTTTTATTTATTTATTGTCACTTGCAATAGTTCATACAAACAAATACTTTGAATTCCTATACTTCTACATACACATATATACCATTTGAAAATAGTTTTAATATCAAATAATAACATAAAATACAAGTCATCTCTGTATTCACTTTTGGATACAGTTTAGGCAAAAACAAAATAATCTAATCATCTAGAGACACGAGATACAGTTGTTACACTGAGCTCATTGATTATTACAGAAAATAAGTATTTTAATGGAAAAGTGGAAAGAACACTATAGCTTAAGCTTTGAGTCTTTTCAACCTCTCGTTTAATTTGTCTCCATGACCAAAGACAAAGAGAGAAACCATAAAAACCCTAACAACTTCCATTGTTAAAACTCTCTTTGGCACAACACTATACATACAAAATATGGCCATCCCTTAAAGAGACTAGTGAAGCTTGAAGAACCCTCTGAATCTATTAGAAGATCTCACCAATAAAGGGTCTTGAGAGGTTCTCAAAGTTTCTTCTTCTCTTTAGGGGATGGCTAAGGTAAGAAGAAGAGATCACTTGAAGTGTGTTTTGTGTGTAAGTGTTGTGGTGAATGATCATCATCGTTATGATGAGGATTGTGTGTGTGAATGGAGCGATGAAGATTGCATGAAGGTTGATGAAGACAAGCTTTAATGTGTCTTTTGTTATCCCTCTCGTTTGGGCAACTTCGATCCTTTGGCAAGCTTATGTTCCCCTCGGAATCAGGCAGATTATTAAACTTACTAGCTCTTTGTATTGTCTATGTTTAGTTTGTTTCATGTCTGGGTTGGTTTCTTGACTTTGATTTTGTTATGTTTTGTCTTTGAATGTGTGTGTTGTTGTTATCCCATGTGACGCACCATTCAGGTGTGTTCCTATCTGTCTCTCTGTGTGTGAGGAATAAAAGTATATTCGGTTTTGTTTTTTTTGTGTCTTCAAACAATTTTTCATTTAGCAACTCTAACCTTTAGCAAAAATACTTTTAAGTTGGCCCATTTTTAGCCCATTAATAGTCCAAGTTATATAGCCAATCAAAATCTTGTAGACATTATAGGAGCATTTACGAAGTAAAGACACCTAAGAATGCCCTAATTCAACTGCGTCTGACAAGCTATTAAAACAGTTTTGTAGTGTATTTAAGGTATGTCAAAAATCTGAAAATGGTATAAAAAATATCTTACATAGTAGTCTTTAGTCTACTGATATGTGGTAAGTTTACTAAAGCGTATTTGTATATTCAGGGATGAGTCATACCACCTATATTATGTAAGAATTTGGCTAATAGATTGACTAGTTGTGACCCAATATTAATAAAAAAAAAAAAATCTTACATTCATACAAAAAAACTTTGAGATTAGCCATGGTCATGAGAACATGTTTATAGAATTCTAGATAGTTTGAGTTCCAAAGTCTTCTTATCCAAGGAAAACTTATCAAGCTTAAAAGAGCTTTGTGTAAGATCAAACAAAATCCTCGGAAGCTTTGCTCAAGCCAGCCGCAGTGAGATCATCACACAAAGGCGTGTGGTAAGGTACTCTCGAGATGATGCTGCAGAGAAGGGTTTTGTATGTAATCTTGAACTTTTCGAGTTGTACTTTAACAGTCTCTGCAGTTTCTCGATCGATATGTCATGAAAATCACACTTTGTTAACGTCATATGCGAAGGATGAAAACATGTGCAAATGCTTCCAACATGCCTTACATAACCATCCACTTAGTTATACTTAGGTTATTGTAAATGGATATGATGATCCACAAAAGGTATATTCCACTTTAAGCATGTGTGTTATTCCATTTACAAGCATGGGCCACCTAAAGGATCGTCACTTCCCACTAGATATACAATGTGTGCTTAGGTACCAACATTTTTCCATTCAATTAAACTAGTTTCCACAACACTAACCAAATATTTTGCAGATCGATAAGAGTTAGGATTTCATTGTGGTAGATGGTGATAATATCCCACATCGGAAATTGAGGTCACTCTAACCTAATATATATAATCTAAAGACCAATTTTTTTATTGCTAACTGATTTCAAGTTGGAAGGCCATAATTTGACACACTGGATATCACACATGGAACATCGGTATTGATTATGCCACAACTAGACGTGTTAGCATTTATTGGATATACCACAACTAGATGTGTTAGTTGTTGTAGGCAGGACCGACCCAATATAAATCTTTGCCTAAAGCAAAACAAAAGTTTGATGCCCCATGACCGATGTAATAAATAGTTTTAAAAAATTACAAAATAATGCATTTATGGGCATCGAACACAACACATTCCACACTGAAAAACATACATAACCACTACACATTAAAAATATTAATAAACTAGATGATGTCCCGTGCTGTGCACGAGTTAGCTAATATTTGTTTGTTTTATTTATTTATTTATGGTTTGATTTGTATGTATAAATTTATTAATTACTTAATTATATATATATATATATTAAAACTAAATTTATAGTGATCACCAATATCTGTTGTACACGAAATATATTTTTTATTTCTGTTTACTTAACTCTTTATGCATTACAGTTTTACATATAAAACTTTTTGACTTGTGTTATTTACGTTTTGACTCATGTTTATTTATGTTTTAGACTCGTTTATAACTTCATTTTTAGACCCGTATTTATTTAGGGTTTTGACCCCGTGTTTATTTAGGTTTTAAGATCTG
>OVBA01000731.1:0-57324 GCA_900406435.1 Lepidium aucheri | reverse complement strand
AACAAACAAATATTACTTAACCCGTGCATAGCACGGGACATCATCTAGTTTTGAATATTTATGTAACAAAAAGTATATATAACATTAATTTAAAAAATATATTTATATATTTCGGGTATTTTCGGGTATCTGTTCGGGTTTTGGATTTTATTCGATTATGTTTGGGTATCTACACTCTCATAATCTAAAATCCGTTCGGATATTTCGTATATTTTAGTTCGGTTTGGTATCAGATATTTCGGTTCGAGTTCAGGTTCGGTTTCGGGAAATTCACAGTGAGATGGTAAAGTTTGCTATATAATTTAGACGTTATACATGTTGATAAAGCACTAGTGTTTGGCGAAGATATAGGTAAAATGGCGGCAAAGTTGGTGGATTGATTCGAACAGAGAGAAATCATCGTCAGATTGACATAATCCGAAGTTGATAAAGACGCAATTCTGCATTTAACTTAAAAGTTGTTACTATCTTTAGAGATTCATCTTAACCTTATCTTTACTTTTCTCTTAAGATTTCCTTTTTCTTATGCAACTAGGTTTTCTATTTTTCTTATTATAAAAGGCATTCTTTAGCCTCTGTTTTTGATTCACCCGTTTATTCTTAGAACTTCTTCGAGACTTTGAGATTGAGATTCCTAACTACAATTATTTGGAATTAGTTGTCAACAATCGCCATGGACAAGGAATCTGGAGAGAAGATCAGTCTTCAAGAACAAGAAGAAGCTGCTCGTAAGATAGCTTCACTTTCTCTAGAGGATGACGAGTTTTCCAGTAGCTACGGTGACGTGACTCCTAAGGAGCTGCATTCTGAGGATCCGAAAGCTGGAAAGTGGAGAGAAGCTGTTGAAGGAAAAGAGTGGACCGAAGTGAGCGACTTAGTGGAAGAGATGGCGGGATCAGAGGTTCTGATCAGAGGCCGAGTGCACACGATTCGCTCATTCTCTAACAAATTGTTTGTGATTTTGAGGCAAAGTGGATCCACGGTACAGTGCGTAGCCAAGCAATCGGAGGAGAACAAAGTAGGCATCAACATGATTAAATATCTCAGACAGCTGAGTAACGAATCTGTTGTTGATGTCATCGGTGTTGTCGTTGTCCCCAAGGATCCTGTGACGTCAACTACACAGCAGCAGGTTGCTTTGCTTCCTTTTCTTGTCCTGTCCTCCAATTTCGTCTGATGTAATGGTGACCCGAACTCATGTTTGTGTGTGTGTGGATCGAACAGGTTGAAATTCAAGTCAGAAAACTCTACTGCATCGACAAACCCTTGACAGTATTACCATTTACTGTGGAGGACGCTTCCCGAAGTGAAGCAGAAATAGAAAATTTGGAGCTGGTACTATTGTGCTATAATTTCCCATAACTTGTGTTCTTGTGATGGTCAATCTCTTCATAAAAGCTCATTGTTTTCAATGATTGTTGCAGACTGGAACGCCAGTTGTTCGTGTTAACCAAGATACACGTTTGAATAATAGGGTGCTTGACTTGAGAACACCGGCTAATCAAGCCATCTTCAGCATTACGTGCCAAGTCGAAATTGTAAGCCATTGGTGTTCAAAAGGATTACGCTTTATCACTTGTGTCACTTGTTAGTTGTTTTGCTGAATTTGCTAACAATTATGTAGGCATTCATGGAGTTCTTAGTATCCAAGGGTTTTGTTAAAATCAACTCAAAATTGATGGCTGGTTGTAGCGAAGGAGATTCTGCTGTATTTAGATTCGATTGCTAAGGGAAGCTTGCTAGTCTGGCTCAGTCTCCTCAACCACATATGCAGATAGCAATATGTGGTGCCTTTGGACGTGTCTTTGAGATAGGTTCTGTTTTCAGTCATAGACATCGGTGTGAATTGGTTGGTCTTGATGTGCAGATGGAGATTAAAAGACACTATTCTGAGGTAAGAGTTTGCTGTTATAAATATATATTTATCTCAAGTATTCTGTTGAGCCATTGGTGCTAATATCTCTTGCTTCTGCAGATAATGGATCTTGTAGACGAGTTATTTGTGTTTTTATTCACTAGTTTGAATGAGAAGTGCAAAAAGGAACTTGAAGCTGTTGGAAAACAATACCCATTTGAACCGTTGAAGGTAACCATATGCAGTATGAGCAAGAAATATTAATGTTAGCTACCAAGTTAATTTTAATATCTTATTAGATTCTGATGATTAGCCTTAAAATGCAGTTTCTTCCAGTAACGTTGAGATTAACGTTTGAAGAAGGGGTTCAAATGCTTAAGGTATGACTTGTATCTATTGCATGTTACCTGAGTTTATCAAATGGACGTACTATCAAATGATAATTGTAATTTGTTAACAGGAAGCTGGTGTTGAGGTTGATCCTCTTGGTGATCTAAACACTGAATCTGAGAGAAAACTTGGCCAGCTTGTCTTGGAAAAGTAATACATCTCCTATTTACACTCACTTTGTCGTTTTCAAAATTTTGTAGTTCTGTATCTGGTTGTGACAAAGTTCTGACACAATCGCGTTGTTGCTTTTGATAATGAAAACAGGTATAACACAGAGTTTTATATTCTGAATCGCTATCCTGTGGCAGTTAGGCCTTCTACACCATGCCTTGTGCAGATAATCCTCTTTACAGCAACTCCTTTGATGTCTTCATCAGAGGTACATCTTTGAGTTGTTCGTTTTACCTTTTGTGTATTCTCTTCAATCATGTTACTTCAAAGTTTCAATATTAAGTTTTTACGGATTCTTTCTTAGGCGAGAAGATCACATCAGGAGCTCAACTTATCCATATCCCAGAAGTCTTGGAAAAACGTGCAGGGGAATGTGGCATTGATGTCAAGACAATATCTACATACATCGACTTATTCAGGTAAATCGCAAACTGAACCAAACCAGCTTGGCTTCTTCTGTTGGTTACAATAGCTCATGATTGTTATACAAATACAATTCTTATAGGTGTGGTCCACCTCTTCACGGTGGATTT
The DNA here is from genome assembly GCA_900406435.1 of Lepidium aucheri. Classification (NCBI taxonomy): domain Eukaryota; kingdom Viridiplantae; phylum Streptophyta; class Magnoliopsida; order Brassicales; family Brassicaceae; genus Lepidium; species Lepidium aucheri. Next base: position 54,375 of record OVBA01000731.1, on the reverse strand, counting down.
GGAATGGAGCTGGAGCTAGTGGTGATGCGCTTTTGTGCCCTCGATGACATCCGCAAAACAACGCTCTTTCCTTGACCCTAAAAGACTCGCTCCCTAATAGATTTACAATTCAAAGCTCAAGTGTGGATTGTGAGAGGCGTCACTCATATATATTTCATGAAGATTTTTGAATGTTGAGGGTTTTTATTTCTCTTTTGTGTAAGTGAGTTCGTGATTTAGTTCTGTGATGTTTATGTTTGTTTTACATTACTGAGTAAGCTATAACACAATAATATGTTGGTCTATTTTTTGGTCAATATAAAATGCTGTTCTATTCAATATCTGTCATTTATCAAGGCTTTGCATTACCATAAACTAAAATGGCATGAGCTTTGGTCTTTTAAAAGCTGAGAATATCACATTTGTTATGGCGAATAAAAAAAGAATTTCAAAGAAGCAGATTCAGGAATCTATGGCTAAAGGAGAAGACATTGTTCTTAGAATTGACATTCAAGGAGCTCACACACTGCGGAGGATACTTGGTAATTCCGCTGTGTTTATATTCCTTGTAGCAGAGAGTGAGCTTGAGCTGCTTGTTAAAGTTGCTACAGCTAGAGAAGAGGTTAGACATGTAAAGAACTTCGATTACATTGTAGTGAATTCCAAAGGGAAACTAGACAATGCTTATAGCCACACGTGGAATCGTTTATAGATGCAGAGAAATCTAAAGTTTATCAAAGGATTGTCAGAATTTTGATCTGCAGGTGAACTCCATTTTCTCAGTGAACAAAAACTGAGGTAAATCTTTTTCATTGATCATAATTAGCTACATGAATTCTGGTATTACCAAACTCACAATATGATTGATCTTGTTACGTTAAGTGTATTGAGTTTTGTTGATAAAGAGTTTAATTAGCATCTAACTGTACGAGATGGCTAGTGGCGGCTGAGTTCCAAGAATTTCGGAACATGTTTATTGTTATCCAATAATTTATGACGTATGTCAATTATATTTGACTAAAATATTGACTTGAACTTGAATAAATCACTTATTACATTGTGTTTGGCGTATCTTATGATTCTAATAGATTAGGAATTTCTTACAAACCGAATTTCTTATTAGGACATTAAATATTAGGTTTGGTTAGTATGTAAGGCAACATAAAACGGTTGATAGGCGGCTTTTATAAAAAGAAGCTCAAGTCAAGCAACATACCTCATGAAGTCAATGCCAACTTTTTTATATCAACCATAACCATAAAATCTAATATCCGAAATCCGAATCGAAACCGACCCAAAAAATAAGAACCAAATATGAATCGAACCGAATCCGACAAAATATTCGAATGGGTCTTAAAATTATGTATCCAAAATACTCGAATCCGAACCGAAACCAAATCAAGAACCAAATGGATACCCGATTAATTTTTGTTCAATTTAGGTTTTTTATACTTATTTCTATTAATTATTTACTATTTTTGAATTTTTATATATAAATACCCGAACCCGATCTATAACCGAACCAAATTAAACCCGAAAAATAGAAATACCCGAATAGATCCTAAATTACTAGACCCGAAAACCCGAACTCGAAAAGACCCGAACTTAACTTGAACCAAAACCAAAATACCTAATCCTATCAGTAATGCCAAATTGAAACTCGTTTACGTGATATAATGATTGGATAAATGAAAGCTGAGAAATACTTTTTATTTTTATATTTTGTGACAGAAAATAAAACAGCAATTTGAAGTTACACTTTCTTGCACACTTCCTTAATTTATTTTCATTGGTGTCTTATTCTCCACTCTTTTGTCTTTCTAAATGCAACATATATATAATCATGCACTTTCTCATTTGTATCCATTGTCAACACTCAAAATATTCTAAATTAAACTAAAAAGAGAAAATTCTCACAAGATTTAATGGATTCTGAAAAGTTTGGAGAAGATGAACAGAGCATTGGTTTGCAGGTTTTATCCTCTTGAAACTACGTATCAAAGTTTTGTGCTTTACACTGTTTGAACAATGTAAACGTTAGAATACATTTTAAGACAAACAGTTAAACATGTCTTTTGTCTCCTTTGTAATCGTCCAAACAGGTGTTGGAGCTTCGAAAAATGGAGGAAGCTAGAGGCTCAAGCGACACTGTTTTGGACTTCAGAAACAATGTCGAGAAAGGAGACAGTGGTGAGACCGCAGACGCTTTGTCTGTATCGTCAACGAACGCGTTTCAGAGGTCAACATCTCCCGCGCCGGAGCAGAAGTTAACACTCTTCGCTCTCCGTCTTGCAATCCTCGAGAAAATCGCTACTAACCTTGGAACCTTAGGTTTCATTTGGGCTACGGTGGTTCTCCTCGGTGGATTCGCTGTCACGCTTGAAAAATCTGATTTTTGGTTCATTACTACCATTCTCCTCATTGAAGGTACTAGAATATTCAGTAGAAGTCACGAACTTGAGTGGCAGCATCAGGCTACGTGGACGGTTTCAGGCGTCGGAATCAGTAGCTTCCGTGCACTTAGATCAAGCTCGATATTGGTTCTCAAACGAATCAGGTTTCTATACTCTCTCTATGCTTAATCAAATTGGAAACGTTTCTTTACATTTGAGTTCATGATTTTGTTTTTCTTAATTAGTGAGGTGGTCTTTAAACCGATCCTTGAAAATCGACTGATAGAGATGACGACGAGGATTGGACGACAAGAGACCTTTTGTCGTCGAACCACTCAGACATGGAAGAACTCAGAGGTTCCTCTTCTTCCTTGTGCCAGATGGCTCTCTATCTCCAATTACGTGAGTCGACTTCTCTACTGGCTCCAGCTCTTGTCAGCAACTGCCTGTATGGTTCTATCTTCTTACAAGCTCGTAAGGCACAACTATGGAGATATTCATGATGGAGACTTGGACAAAAGGAACAGACAGGCCTCTCTGTCCATCTTCTACTCGCTTGCACTTGCAGAGGCGTTGCTGTTTTTTGCGGAAAAAGCTTACTGGGAATGGGAGGTAACTATGTGTCACTTGCTTGAGAATGTGACTAGAGAATGTGGGTTTGGAGTTACTGGATTGGTTTCCATCAAGAGATTCTTCTATGACGCTTATTCAAAGTCTGTCAATGGGAGCATCTTTGATGGTGTGAAGATGGATATGGTAAGCTTTTCCATGGAACTCTTGGGCTCGAACTCCTCCGATGAACAGCTCATCGGAGCTAGGATTCTCAGGCAATTTGCTTTTAATGAACGGTTTGCAGAGGATACACTTGAAAAGATTGGAATCAACATAACTGTCATTGAAAGGTTAGTTCTTTGCAAAGTCAAAATGCCACAATTTGCAGAGAACTTAAATCATATTCATACGTTTCAGGTTGGTGGAGATGCTGAACTGGAAAGATCTGCAAGAAGAAGAGATTAGGAGATCAGCTGCTGAGATACTATCAAAACTTGCTGGTAGAAAACAAAACTCTCTTAGAGTTGCAGGAATCTCTGGTGCAATGGAATCGATTTCATCACTGCTACAGAACACAAGATCTTTAGGTGAAGCTCCAGACGAAATTGGCGAAAAGAAATTCTACCAAGACGATAATCTGCACTATGATTACTGGAGGTTCAACAATTTAGGCCTCTTGATTCTAAAGAAATTATCTAGAGATCATGACAACTGTGAAAAAATCGGAAACACTAGAGGACTTCTCCCCAAGATTATTGATTTCACGCACACAGATGCAACACTTTTGAAGGACGAGAACACAGATATGGTACTGTCACAAGTCCTGACACTGAAACGGTCGCTGCAGCTAGTGAAAATGTTAGTAAGCACAAGTGGAAACACAGGGAAATTACTCAGGAGGGAGATCTCAGAAATAGTGTTCATAATCAGCAACTTGAGAGACATATTGCGCTATGGAGTAAGATACCCGAAATTGCAGAAGCTTGGGATTGAGATTCTGAGCTTCCTGGCGCTCGAGACTGATTCTCGAGAGAGAATTGGCGTCACTGGAGGTGTCTTGAAAGAGCTGTTCAGCATCTTCTTAAAATGTAAAACACATGGGGATGAGAATGACAACAGAGTCAGAATCGCTGTAGGTGAAGCTATAGGGATGCTTGCTTTAGAGAGCAGAAGCAACTGCGTCCAAATTCTAAAGCTTGGAGTCTTTAGAAGACTTGTGGAGGCACTTGAAGTCCCATTGATCCGTGTCAATGCAGCAAGAGTATTGAGAAACTTGTGCATATATACTGGACATGAATGCTTTATCGAACTGAGGTTCATTAAAACAGCAGCACCTACGGTGAGTATGTATAACTGTCAGTACAAATACAATGTTAAACTCCAAAAATTAAAACTTTGTTCCTGTTTTCTTTCAGGTATTGAAGTCAATAACATCAGGTGACAACAAATTACTGGAAGTGATGCTAGGATTAGCAGCACAAGTGTTCAAATTCATGAGTTCAGAAGAAGTGAACATTGTTCTGACAGGGATCAAAAAGCAAGAACTTGCAAACTCACTAGTTTCGATTCTGAAAAAACATGACAAGCCAGAGATCAAGGTTCCTAGAATCAGGAGGTTTGTGATCGAGCTGGTGACATGGATGATGGAAGATGATACAGAGAACGTTGAGATATTCAGAGATTTGGGTTTAGAGAAAGAGCTCAAAAAGGTTCTGGAAACAACAGCTGAGCTTGAGAACTTTGATGTTTTCTCTGGCACGGTTGGTGTGAGCCGCCAAAGCAGAACGGTTCATTGGTTAGCTGAATTGGGTTTAAAAATGCTTGACTATGAACGATCATCTTCCTCTTGATCTCTCTGCATCCAAGCTTCAACAAAGATTACATCTTTGGCTTGTATCTGTTTTGTAAATTGTAAATGTAACCTACAAGATTACTTTGTATATAGAAAAGCAAGTAGTACTTATAAACCGGGTTTGACTTAATAACCGGGAAGTTGAGATTAATTTTAGACCCGGTTTAGTGTAACCGAGATAAATTAATGTTTCCGGTCAGAGCAAAGTGCTACCAAACGCCAAAATGAAAGCGATCCAGTTACTGTGGGAAGCGATAATGGAGGCGACGAAGAGAGAAAGACGGAGAGAAGATGACGACGGCGAAGAAGCTTCACCAGAATCACCTGTCCTTCCTCCAGAGATCATCAGGGAAATTCTTCTTCGATTACCAGCCAAATCGATTGGGAAATTCAGGTGCGTGTCAAAGCTGTTTTGCTCTCTGTCGTCAGATCCAGGATTCGCGAAGAGCCACCGCGATCTGACCATTCAAAACGATGCTGTAAGATCTCTCCATCGAAAGCTTATCGTGTCTTCGCATAATCTATACTCGTTAGATTTCGATTCTATCGGTGAAGGAAGTAGGTATTTAACAGCTGTGGAACTTAATTATCCTCTTAAAGATGAGCCGAGTGTTTTCTCTGAGATGATTGGGAATTACGTGAGAGAGTATTTCTACGGTGGTAGATCGGAGATTGGTGAAGATGATCGTGGTGTGATGGTTAAGCTGAATGTGAAACCGTATAGTCGAAGAAACTGGGTTGAGATCGTAGGATCTTCCCATGGTTTAGTGTGTATTTTTCCTGGCGAAGGAGATGTTTTCTTGTATAATCCGACCACCGGAGATTCCAAGAGATTACCTGAAACTCTGCCTCTCAAATCCATTGAATACGGAAGAGATCATTTCCAAGCTTATGGATTTGGTTTTGATGTTCTCACTGATGATTACAAAGTGGTGAAGCTTGTTGCTAGTAGTGACGAGATTCTTGATGCTAGTTTGTATTCGTTGAAGGCAAATTCATGGAAACGGATCTGCAATTTGAATTATGAACACAATGATGGCTTGTACACATCTGGTGTGCATTTCAACGGTGCAATTCACTGGGTGCTCACTGAAACAAGCCACAACCAAAGAGTAATCATAGCATTCGATCTTCAAACAGAGGAGTTTCGAGAAATGGCATTGCCTAATGAAGCTGAGGATTGTCCTCATAGGTTTAAAAATTTTGTAGTCGGAAACCTTAATGGACGTCTCTGTGTGGTCAATAGCTGCTACGAGGTGCACGATGATATATGGGTTATGAATGAGTATGGTGAAGCTAAATCATGGAACAGAATCCAGATTAGCTTGATGTATAGATCAATGAAACCACTTTGTTCGACTAAGAACAATGAAGAGGTTCTTCTGGAGCTTGATGGAGGCATGGTGTTGTACAATCTTGAGACCAATGCATCGAGTAATCTGGGAATTCACGGAGTTAGGCTCAGTGACGGATTCGAGGCTAATACATACATCGAGAGCCTCATATCACCTAACTCTTATGGTATAGAAGGAGCTGAGGTAGTCTGATTTCTCCAACAAATAATCTTATGAGCATTGTTTTTGAGTTCTGAAACACAAAGCTTGTTTCACATCGTTGTAACATGTACCATAGAATAAGATTAATGATACTGCTAAATAGTTGTAACTAAATCAGTTCATACATATGTTGTAGAGGAATCATTTGCCGAATGTTAGTGTTTGAAACACTGTGCCTCAAAAGTTAGATATGATGTTGAAGGAAAAAAGAGAGCTTAATTATATTATTACATGACATCCTAAGATTCTACTTAATTCATATGAACTTCCAAAATGTCGGAATCTTCCAAAAATTCCAAGTTGATTTTTTTAAGGAAACAAACATGAACAAAACACGACAACATGTCATGTCATTGTTAAACCCACAGATTCATCAATGCATACCACTGTCCACACCAAGTCGACAACAACGACCACCACTGCCTTTTCTGATGACATTAAGTTAACAAAAGGCTAAGGATTTACATCGGCGGCCATGAATTCCATCTTCACTGATAATGTAAGGCTTCATCTTCTTCTCAGTTCTCTCTGTAACAATGGAAAGGAACTCCTGAAGAAATATAAAGAAATTAAAGTTTACAGGTACATGCCCTTCACCTAGATTCTCTCAATTGATGTTTCTATAGCCTCTACCAAATTAAATTGTTTCACTACATTCATCTTCAATTACATGGAACTCGATCAATCATTTATACAATATGAAGGATGGGCGTCATGAACAGCTCAGATATAGATGCAATAATGATACTGTTATTCATGAGGCAGAACAGAAGGGAGGGTTAGAAGCTGATGAGGGAACATAACCCAAATGCGAAGATACAGAATTATAAACTCGAGAAACAAAGAGAATCAGGACAAATGACCTTACTTGATGCTCATCTCTGCCAACACAGTTTCTTTCCACCCTCTCGCATGATCTCATATGCAAGCTTATACTTCTCCAGAGATGATGTGCCAAACTCTATATACTTTGAAGCTGCTTCCCTCAGGCTCCAGATCATCAAAGCCTTGAGGTCCTGAGAAGTCACACCTGATTCTACATCGCGTACAAACCCAAATTCCGCGTTCTTGGTCCAGCGGTGAAGTATATACCGAGATGGGAGTTCTCGGATGTCTAAAAGGTTGAACACTTTTAAGATATGTCTGCAAAGAATTCCTTCGTACTCAAACATTTGACAACTACAGCTTGCATTGAGGTTCGATGCACTGAATGTCACGGCGTGCTTTTCATTCTCATTCCCACATTTCCTCACCAGAAATCTGCTGATGGCTCCTTCCTCATAGGTCTTCAAACCGAGGTAATTATAAGACTGTGCAAGCTCGCCCTGGAAAATTCTGAAGACGGTGAGCGTGTACAGCCTTCTGCACTGCTCTTCGACAGGTTCTTTTGTTTGCAGAAACGGCTGCAAGTTATAAGAATTGAAATCCTCTTTTCTTTCCTCTTCACGTCGCTGCTCGAGTCCTTGCTCATACCGCGAGATGAACTCCCTGAACGACGTTAAAGAATTAAGAGAAGTGCCATAAAACGGTTCAAAGGTACCATTTACAGGGATTCCACCAAAGAAACTGGCTCTTAGATGAGCTGGTACCCAATTTTCACGCTTTTCATATATTTCTCTGAGCCACATGTTATCCCTAAGGCCATATTTGTTTACAAGAGCACTCCACATGGTATCAAACTCGACCGTTGTTTGCGACTGGTATAAGCACTTCTCATACTCATACTTAAATTCATTCGGGAATGACCTAAGATTTTCTCGTTCTTTGGACCTTATTTGCCACGCTGAGAACCGGTAATGTGTCCCAGGAAAGACATGAGCCACTGCTTGTTGGATAGGCAAGTCTTGATCAGCTACAATAGATCTCGGGCGACGTCCTGACATGGCACGAAGCCATGTCTGAAACAACCATGAGAAAGCCTCTTTAGATTCATCAGCAACTAAGGCACCCCCAAGAAGTACGGGTTGCCTATGGTGATTGAAACCGATAAATGTTGCAAATGGAACAGAATATTCTCCTTTTCTATATGAAGTATCAAAAACAACAGCATCACCAAACTGACTGCAGGCGAACCTAGACCGACTGTCTGCCCAGAAAATACTCATGCAACTTCCATTACTATCAAGCTCGACCGCGTAAAAAAATCCCATGTCTTCTGCCTGTTTTGACTGAAAATAGTCAAGAAGCGCAGGATACCATTCCTTACCTATTGTATTTTCTCGGGTCTTATTGATGTGATTGCTGAAGTCATTTAGTTCAATTAGATCCACTGAATCCAACCCTCCTGTCACATCCTCTGTGATCTTTTTCATACCTGCATTCTTCTTTCCCGGCTCAAGCTCATGATTGTGATCTTTATTGAGACGATCAACTATCCAACCTCCGGAGTCTTGTCTCTTGATCCTCATATAAGCTCCACAGCCCATTCTAGAAGGATGCTGAAACCCTTCTTTTGAACACACAAATCTTCTAGATGTGATAGACCCATCAACTTTTGACCGAAACAACTGACCAATCCGTACTCTAAAGCCCACAACTTCTGCATAAGCTTGATAAAACTGGCACGCTTCATTAGCTGAGCCAAACTCCAACCCTGCATATGGTTCAGTAGCCTTGGGCAGCGTTTGTTCATCACTCTCTTCAGCTCCTTTAAAACGCTTAAAAGAGATCACACCAGGAGGGCATGACCGTCCTTTATCAGACTCATCAACAACTTTCATCTTTGGTCTATGTGGAACTGATACAGCTAGCTTAGTAGGAGTCGGTGCTCTCGGTTGTACTGAAGGACGGGGAGTAGTCTCTTCTATATGACCTCCAAGCTCATGGTTGTGCTCCTTCTGAATCTGGTCCAGAACCCATTTCCCAGTATCTCTTCGTTGCACTCGGATAAACGCAGGACATCCGGTTCTTGAATTAAGCTGAAAACCTTCCTTTGAGCAAACAAACCTCCTTGATGAAACCGTACCATCGGTCCTGGATCTATACAATTGCCCCGTCCTAACCTTAAAACCCGTCCTCGCAGCATAAGAGTTGTAGAAGTCACGCGCTTCCTCTGCAGTGTCAAACTCTAGACCAACATAAGGTTCCACTCTAGAGTCTCCTTCGTCTTCACCAATACCATTGTTATTGACAATCCGTACCATTCCTAACGGGTAAGCTTTCACAACCATACTGTTCCCACAATTTAAACTGGTAGGCTCAGTATTTGCACTGCATCAAACCAAATGGTACACGACAATTATCAAACATCCAACCAATGTTGATGATAACTAAAATCAAACTAGACCTTCTTCTAAGAAAAATTATTACTCCCTAGTGACATTACCACAGAACTCTTCAAAACAAGAACGAATCAATGTTGTTCTAGATACAAAACCAATACAGTTAGCTACTAAATTCTGTTGGAAGATTATGTTTCTCAGATCTCTAAATATTCCCACATTTTTTTCTGTTTATGTAACTAAGCCACAGCAAAATGAAAGCTCCTAAAGAAGCAAAACTGAGAAAGGAGAAATCACAAAAGCATTGAAGTGAAGATTAATCAATAAAACACATCTAAACCCAACTAATACAAACACCACAAGAAAGAAGAAGAAATGAAAGTCGAGGGAAACAAAAGAGACCTAATCCAAACACTAAATCAGCAACGAGAATGTTTCTTCCTCCAAAGATTACCTCTCCATGTCCATAGAAGCAAACAGAGACCACCAAATCAGAAAAAGGCAAACGCAAAAACCCTTTATTTAACCTGACGGAGATTGCAAGACAGCTCAAAAAAGCTTCAGTTTGTTTACCAATTAGACTTCACTATGAAGTCTCAATTCTCTACGTTCACCACCATTCTCGTAGGTAAAGAAACACAATTTAGGGATTACAACAAAGAAGATAAACAGGCAAAGATACAGAGAGAGAGAGAGAGATAAAGAGAAGAAGCGAAGAGAGAGAATGAGAAGAAGAAGAAGCAAGCAAAAGGGCTCCTTTTTTTATCCGTCAATTGACCAAATTTCAGATTTGATGTAATAAACTAATTTAAATTTTACTTTTAAAAATACAAACTTTATTACCTTTCCAAAGGACATGGTACTACCATCAATACTACTCCTCCGACTTTTGTTTTATAAATTAAAAATCACATTTTTTCCTTATAAATTTTATATCTTTGGAAATTAAAAAGAATTGTTGATGACGGAATAATGGTAGTGATAACTTTACAAATACTCATATGGGGTTTGGTTCTTTTCTGATATAAATTAGAAATAAAATGGTTTTATGATATTATGTTATAGATAGGGTCTTGTCGATCCAATTATTAAAAAATAGTAAGGTTGACAAAAAAAATCTAACTCACCCATTCGATGCCTCTTGTATATTATAAAAAAAGTTTTAGATGTTGGACTTTAGACTATTAATCATACTTTATCGATTCAGTTGTTGAAAAAAAAAATTAATTACTTAGTCTCTAATCTATTGAGTTTGAAGTGAGCAAGATGTGTGCTTTCGCCATGAATTAGCAATTTCAGGGAATTTTAGTTCGATACTCTGTTTTACAATTTAAAAAAAAAATTATGAATTCAATCCTCCACTTTTACCTATATAATTACACGAGGAATAATCTCTAAAGGTTGAATCAGAGAGAGAGATAGAGAAAAGAAAAAAATAATCTCTTTTGATGAACACTTTTGAGCTCAAAATGCACAATGTGTTTTATACAAATGTATTTCTCTTTTTCTTTCGCTCGAAATGATAATTTTGGCTCTCTTTGATCACTAAAAAAACCCTGCTTTGATGTTATCTTCTCCTCTCCTATATGTGTAGCAATTTGTGTCTACTCTTCTAATGAATGTCTTGATGAACGATACAAATCATAAGGAGCCCATAGATGATCAACAGTACAAGGTCTTCTCGAATCTAGTCTCAACCATGGCTTCCCTTTTCCACTCCAATGAAGAAGACTTATAGGACCAGGATGCAATGTTCTGCATTTCCCTTCAAAGTTATCTCCACCAAGACCATGTTGGTTCCATCTATGATTCACTGCTTTTATATCACCAGCAAAGATCAACAAAAATGGAGGTAATGATCCCAAATGATATATCCTCTTCTGCTTTTGTACATTCATCCATTCTTCTACCTTTTGTGTGTATAAACCTTTCCTCCATTTCTCAACATCCACAACCATAACTCCTGTATTGAAATAACATGGTCTTTTGCCTTCAAGCACTTTGACTAGCTCTTGATCTGACCAGAAAGCTTTTGTGAAGTATAAGGTGAAGTTTGCATGACAATACTCAGGAGCAGCTACAACTTTACCTTCCATCTCCACATGCCATAGCTTCTCTATGTCATCAACCACAACAAGGTCTGAGTCCAAGTAAATGATTCGGTTTACGGTACTTGGAATAATGTCTGCAAGGTAGATTCTTGCGTAGTTTAATGGCTGGTCTAAAGCTTGTCTGATGGATTTAGAGATTTTGCTACGGACAAGGTTTGGATCAAAGTGATAAATCTTGAAGTTGAGATAAGGAAAAGTTGATTTGATGCTAGAGAAGAGCTGGTTTTCGAAATGAGGAAGAGAAAGGAAATGAAAAACAAGGTTTTCAGGACAAGTAGAATGTTGAAGGAGAGACAAAACAGCAGCCATTGTTCCACGAAGGTAGTTTGTGTCAAGAGTCATAGCTATATGAATATGATCAGCTTCATTGATTCCACATTGATCACCGTTTCTAAAAGCAGGAGCTTCTCTGAAAACAGGAAGAGTAGGAGCCAAAGGCTTATGAAGAATAACACCAACACGAACAGCGTTTGAAGTGGTTGTAGCCAAGAGGAGGATAAAGGACAGGAGGCCTCGGAGTTGTGTGTAGGAGACGCTCCTTGAGGCCATCCTGAACCTAATTCTCAGGTAAACTCTTTTATTTTTTTCAGTTTATTATTATTTAATAAAAAAAGGTAATAAAAATTTACAAATTAAAAAAATGAATGAGCCATTGTTAAGGAAAGGCTAGAATAAAGGAATTGAGGAATGGATTGTTTTATTAGCAGTCGAAATGTGAGGAAGAGATTTAAGTTCGGAGTTTTTGCCACACAATCTTTGTCTCAAAAAATCCATTTCCTATGAATTAGGAACAAGACAAATCTGTTGTCCAATTGAAACTTTAGAGATAATTTTTAGATTTTGTTTCTTCTTAAGATTCTTACGTCATGGTTTTAGTTTTATTTTGGGAGGGAAAATTATTTCTTATTTTTAGAATAATATTGAACTAATCAATTTTGCTTTACTGTCAATTCTTTTAGTTGACAAATGCCGGCGTATATTTTTGAAATAAAGTACCATAATTAAATTAACAAACTTTCTCCTAACTTGTAATTTATGTTGTTTAATAACAAAAAATATTCTAATGTGAATCCTTCTTAAATTAGAGCTAAATCGTTGACATCTTTGTTTTTAGAGACCGAAGTGTAATTTTCTATATTAGTTGTTAAATATATATATTTGTCAGTAATTTAATCGATAAGATCCGATCTATAGTTTTAAAATCTATACTTTAAAATCAAATTTTGATGTATGAATCATTAGCTAAATCATCTTAACCACTAGATTAAAAGTAACTTAGTTGCTTTTTTTTATCTAACATTGAACCACGATTAACGGACCCATTAACCAAGTTTCTATATAATATAGGCAGCATAATTTATATTTACAGAGGTTGTTAAATATTCTAAATTAATTTATATTTACAGAAATTTTGATATTATTAGCCATTAGTGATTTTTAAAAAAAATAGTTAGGTAGTTAAAATAAGTCGAGAGAGTTGAATGTTTGCATAGAGAGAGTTGAATGTTTGCATAGACCTAACTTTTAAACTTACTAGCTATTCATTGCTGTCTACATTCATATATGGTCTCAACAAATAACCTTAAACTTGGTTACAGATCAGAGAATTTGGCCATGACTTAACAAGAATATAGTAATTAGTATATGACAAAGCTATAAACAAGAAGATAATAACTTGTTCGTCTCGGGCCATTGAGGCTAAATGGGTCCAAGTAAACAAAATAAGTAAAAGAAAGTTCCAAAGAAACTAAGAAAATGTGGGTTTAGGAAGGAGTTCTAGCTTTTCGTGAAGGATACAACCATTAGGATTCGATTCTTACCAACTACAAATTGAAAAAAAGAATTTTAACAAATGAGTTTTGATTACAAATGAGTTTTTATCAATCTGATTGTTGATACACAAAAAACACGACAAATAAAAAAACCAAACATTGATTTATTGTTTTTTTTGTCAACATTCAAATGATTAAAGTCTAATCTATAGCCTAAAGCTCATATTTTAAAATTGAGTGATTGAATTTTAGTGGTTAAATCATTATGGATCATTTTAATTCGACAAAACAAGCATTGATTTGAATTTGTAGTTTCTATTGCAATCAGTAATTTCCAATTAATAAAACTACATATTTTTTTCTTCGATTAAGGTCAAAATTCATAAATTGTTTGACAATAATCTCATGACAATGTCATAAAATTCCAAAAGTTGAATACTAGTTAAATTTGCTACTGTATAAACAAATGTACGAAAGAGCGAGTGACGAATGTGGGCCCACTGAGTTTACTTTTCTTTAACTGGGTCCCACAACTGTGATTTTGGATATACAAGACATTACTACTTCGTGGGTCCCGCTAGATACTTATGTCTTTTACTTCACAACATAGTTAAGCTTCTCAACTTCATCTGACATTATTATGTCAACTAAATAGTTTAGATATATTTTTGACAGCTTAATCTAAACACATGTTAACTTAAATACTTAGTTAATTCATAAGGCCCAATAATACACATAAGGCCCATTACGTTTATTATTCTTTTTACTACCAAAACGATATTTCCGTGAATTTATTATCGACTCGAGAAATTAAACGAGAAAAGTATGGATTTTTTCGAGGAATAAACAAATAATTTTCGAAATTGTTTTAAAAAGTTTTTTGTTTGATTTGGGAATTCGTGCGCGGCTGTGCAGAGACCAAACCCACCCGTGTACTCTATCCGTCGGATCCACCAAAAACTTCATCTTTCTCTTTTCTTCTTTCCTTTGGAACAAAGTCCTTTGATTCGGCATTTTTAGGGTTTCTCTGAAATTTTGACGCTTTCTCTTTTAAAAGGGTTGACGAATTTAACCCTTTTAAGGTTAGAGGAAGACCACAAAGGATTTGAAGAAGAAGAAGAAGAAGAAGATAGAAGAATTCTAATTCTTTTCCTTTCTTCCTCTAAAGATTCTTCCTTTGTGTTTGAATTTCTTCTTTCCTTTTTTTGTTCTTTTCTTTTTTCGATTTTGCCGCGTTTATCATGACATCTCCACAACCTTACACTCTTTCTAACGCCATTGTTCAATCCCACGAATATCATTCTCCTGGAGATTGTTTGTTTTAGCCCGAGATAACGAGAAGGAAATTTGGGGATTTTTTCTTTTGTTCTTTTTCTGTTTTGTTTCTGCGTTTTTACATAGATTGGATGGGTTGTGTTCAATGTAAATGTTGTAGCCGATACCCTTCGTCATCATCAGATGGAGATTCTCGTGGACATTTGGAAGCTAATGGTGTTGTTAAAGGGAAAGATCAGAAGCCTCTTGGATCTATTCATGTTCCTTCTCCTCCTTTCGATATGGTTTACTCTGTGTTGTCTCAACGAGGTTATTACCCTGATTCACCTGATAAAGAGAATCAAGACACTTACTGCATCAAAACTGAGCTTCAAGGTAACCCAAATGTTCATTTCTTCGGTGTGTTTGATGGTCATGGTGTGTTCGGTACGCAGTGCTCGAATTTCGTTAAGGAGAGGGTTGTGGAAATGTTATCTGAAGACCCAACTCTGCTTCAGGATCCAGAGAAAGCTTATAAGTCTGCTTTTTTGAGGGTTAATGAGGAGCTACACGATAGCGAAATAGATGATTCGATGAGTGGTACTACTGCCATTACGGTTCTTGTTGTTGGGGACAAGATTTATGTTGCTAATGTAGGAGATTCAAGGGCAGTGCTGGCTGTTAAAGACAGGAATCGGATACTAGCAGAGGATTTGTCTTATGATCAAACTCCTTTTAGGAAAGATGAATGTGAGAGGGTGAAAGCGTGTGGGGCTAGAGTGCTGAGTGTGGATCAAGTGGAAGGATTGAAGGATCCGAATATACAAACATGGGCAAGCGAAGAGAGCGAAGGAGGGGATCCACCGAGACTCTGGGTACACAATGGTATGTATCCAGGAACCGCATTTACAAGAAGTGTGGGAGATTTTACAGCTGAGAGCATTGGAGTTACTGCAGAACCAGAAGTGTCAATGGTTCATCTATCTCCAAACCATTTGTTCTTTGTTGTTGCAAGCGATGGGATTTTCGAGTTTCTTCCAAGCCAAGCTGTTGTTGATATGGTAAGATCTCTCGATGTGTGTTGGTTATCTATAAATCAAGTTTTGTTGTCTTGGTCTTAAAGTAGTTGTTGTGTTGCAGGTCGGGAGATACGCTGATCCGCGCGATGGATGTGCTGCAGCTGCAGCAGAA
Source organism: Lepidium aucheri (assembly GCA_900406435.1). Classification (NCBI taxonomy): domain Eukaryota; kingdom Viridiplantae; phylum Streptophyta; class Magnoliopsida; order Brassicales; family Brassicaceae; genus Lepidium; species Lepidium aucheri. The sequence goes on along the minus strand of OVBA01000731.1, from coordinate 38,494 downwards.
TCATACAAACTGTGGTTGGAGCATGAGAATAGGACAGATGATATCACAATTATCATTGTACAGATTAAAAAGCTGTCTAATGAATGATAATTCATATTCCTCTTTGCCCCTTAGTTTGATTCTGTACTGTATGTTACAGTTTCATCTATATAGCAAAATTCAAACTAAAAAACTCTCTCTCGATCTCTCACTCTCTTGTGTATGAGCTTCTTAGAGTTACCACTTACCAAAATAAATGACTTGTTTACGACGCTATTTGCTCAAAAACGTTGCTTGTTTCAGAGGAAAAGCTCATGAGTCGTGACGACACAAACAAGTTGTTTAGAACAAATAATAAATAAGGGTTCTGGTTCTGGAGTAGTTGTTGTGTGCGTTTAGCTCACGTGCCGTGTGTGCGTGTGGAATATAAGTTAGAGTAGCAGCAATTTTATATTTAGATGAGTACTCTTAGCTTGAAAAAAACTGAGTACCATTTAACAAAAAGAGCTAAGAAAATAATCAGAAGTAAATACAGAGCTTCTTTGCTATGCTATTCTGTACCAAGTTACATTTCTCCAACAATTCGTCTAATCTCTCACTCTCTCTTTTCTTCTTCTCCGCCACTTCTCTACTTTGATTTCTCAATGAATTCTCGGTTTCATCAACTAACTCATCATCCTCACTTATCATCATATCAATCCTTCTACAAGATTCTCTGTTACTCCTTCGCATCGATTCCTCTACGTCTCTATGATCTTCGATGAGTGTTTCTGTCTGAATCGTTTCCATATCTCTCTGGGCGTTGTGATCATATGGAGGAGTCGCTTTGAAGGGGCTGCAGCTGATTTGGATCATTTCATGCAGCAATGGAACATATGAAGGAGAAGAGGGGTATAATGCATCTTCATCCATGAATTTATCCGCATAGCTTGAAGTTGACATGACGAGATCCGATTTCAGTACGTATGTTGTAGAAGATGACGAATCGACCAAACCCATAATCCGCCAGTTGAAGATTCTCTGGAAGATCCTGATCCATCTCGGAATGATATGGTAGGAGACTGACTGACGTAGTTCGAGTCTAGTGTTTCTTTCTAACATGACTTCTGCTTCCTTGGTGGCTAATGAGACTCCCATAAGATTGCTTGTCTCTGTTAAGTACTTAACTAAGCATCCCTCAAGCCGTGGAGCTAAGTCTCCTATCTCAGGACCAGAACCATATTCTACATTTAACCAAGTCAAATCATCTTCAAAATATGGGAGCTTACAGTTCTGTAGCATGGAAATGAATGGTTCAATGCTCTCTGCACTGCTCCAGTCAAGGTTAGGAAGATACTGCTTCACCATTAAATGTTCCTTTCTACTATCCTCGAGCAACAGAGTCTCGGGGCAAGGCCAACCACTGGGATTTGCTTCAGCAGCAGAAATGATGTTTCTTCGTGATGTTTCTAATGCGTCATTGAAAGCTGATATACAGATGTTAGGACCAACCTCCTGATCTGGCATCTGCTTAAGCAACTCCAGCGAAAAGCTCAAATGAGTCAGAACCAATTCCCGAAGTTTAATATGATGAAGATTTGGTTGCAGAGGTGAATTGCTTGCCAGCCATTTAAGCCCGTCTCTTAGCTGCGAATCGCTGAAAAAATGAACTTCCTGTCCTTTTTGGGATATATTAGCAATAGAAACGATGGTAAAGCTTGCTATCTTTGATCTATCAATATCATGGAGGCCTAGCCCCGAGATAATATTTATATCAGGCTCTATGTGTTCCCCATTGCATGAGCTGATTACTATGAGCAGGGGAAGAACTGAACCAATGGGTACTGTATCAAGAATTCGATTTAGCTGTTCTCTCTGGGAATTTAAAGGGAGGCCTCCAGATGCAAAGAAAAGAACAGCACTTGCACCATGAGTTGTTTCACAAATTTCGTTATCAGCTTCCACATGCCTAGCTACTGAGAGACAGCACTTGGAATCTGAATCAGACCCATTTGTAACCCATTTGTTCCATACCGACCCACCGGGCGCTGAAAACAGCAGATTATCATCGTTGATACTAGGTTCTTCGTGAGGCATAAGCTTTGATGATAACCATCGACTGGCTGCTGAATCTGTAACCTGACTTGCAGAAGATACTGTATTTACTAATTTAGTCTGAGTACATACGATGAGCTTCCAGCATATGCAATTTGAGTCTGGATTCCGTTCGACTAGTATATCAGCTATCACATCTGAAATATTCAGTCTTGACCATGATTTTTCATGTTCTTCAAATCTCCTCCTCATAGCTTGATCAATGTCAAGCTCACCACACGCCCTTGACCATGACTGCTGTTTATGAAGAGAAAACCAATATTAGACTACCAACCTCAATAGTCACATGCCTTTTATGACTTTTCTTGCTTCCCCTGACAAAAAAAATGATCAGCACATGTAACGGGGAAGAAAACTGAAACTTACACCACTTTTGCTTAATCGAATAGGAGTACCCAGGGATAGTGAATTCAGTGCAGCAGTAGCTGCTAATTGTCGACGCTCCCGCAATTCAATCTGACGTGAAGACCACCTCTTCCATAATCTGCAAAGATTCTCAAAGAAAAGTTAAAATCAGCCTAAACTAATTGTCAATTTGCATGAGGAAATGCAAACCTTATGATCAGTTTGAGTTTTGCCTGAGCCACTTCCTCATCTTGCTGATTTAAGATGACCCCATTCTCATCTTCTTCTTCCAGGTCAGTGTCATGGAAGTCCTTTTCCACGGTACTAATCATTGCAGCATCAGGTCCTGATTCTTCTAAAGCATTTTGGTTTTCTACACTATTCGGAGACTCTGCTATGGTAGTAACAGGCAAAATCTCCATTGACATAGACTTCGGACTTTGTCGCAAAGCTGGTTCAGGCACAAGATTCGTTTGTACAACCCCTGCGGATGGAAATTTAATTTCCCAAGGAGACATACCAATACGACCATCATTAGGTTGTTCCTTTGTATTCCAGGATTCAGCTTGAGGAAATCCAGGGGAGCCAAAAGGAGAATATAGCTTCACGGGAGAATGAAATCCATTCACTGAAGTAAGGTCGTTTTGTTTTTGTTGCTGCACCACCGGATTTATAATAGATGGCCCCACTGGATATATAATAGATGTCCCCGCTGGCTTGTCCTCCTCTGATATATGTGAAGTCTTGGAATCGGTCATTTCTTTATCAACTATACGCAATGATGTTTGTTTCTTAAGACTTCGAACAGGTGACATTTCCTGTTTATGTGCGGTAAAACACTGTGGATGCCCTTTAGTTGCTTTTATGAGCGCAGAGGCAGATGGAGAGGAAGTGGAAACATCTTCCTCTCTCGAGGGAGCAGAAACATCTTCCACTATGGTTCTTGACTTTTTCATGTGAACAAGCGTTGAGCATTTTGTTTTATAATCCTTATCAGCATGGAGAAATAGGTCATCCTTTACCATGTATGACTCTTCAAACACCTTTATTGAAAACCCATGGTACTCCAATAGGGCTTCTATGTCCTCTTCCTAAACTCAATCAGCAGAAGAAAAATGTAAGACCTTTAGCAAATTCTCTATGACCAAGAAAGGGATACACCAAATAGCAAAGCAAATGGTAGAATACCTCCATCCCTATCCATTTTGACGTATCTGAAATTGGGAGACCCTGATTATTTTGGAGACCCGAGTGCAGAGAAGCAAGAGCCTGAGTTCTTAGCTGATCAAATAGAATAATTCTTAGATCTCAGTGAAATTATACCAGATTAACATGGTAAGAATGTTAGCCTTTAAAGCCATACAACAAATAACCCCTTACCTTCGAAAAATGAGCATGCATCAGACATGCTTGAAGATAGCTTGCTTTCCGTGCAAGACGAAAGAATGCAACGAAGTTTCCAGTTCTGCAAGCTCTGTTATTGCACGACTAGTTTCAATACTAAGATCATGTTAACAAACTAACAGCCATGAAATATAATTCAAGGAACAACCTGGCTACATTGCGGGCAAACAGAACTTCTGAAGTTTGCCTTATTTCTGGAGTCATATTGGCAAGATCAAGAGAAAGCTCTGAAGGTTCAACCTAACAAGGAGAATTAATTATCAGGTTAAAAACTCAGCACAGAATTATGACCGCAAATTTTACCCAGAAAGACTCACCTTATATCCAGGATGTTTGTCGAGTTTGAGAAGAGCATAATAGCCACGAAACTCCTTTTCTGTAGGAATAGTTATTCCTTTCTTCCGGTGATCATCATACATTTGGAACAATTCAACAGATGTCTTATTCATCTGCTCAATATTCAAGTGTGCATCAAATCCTTCCGAAAAGCCCTCTCCTTTAGTATATTCACATAGCTCATGCATCGCAATGATGTGAAGTCTTATCTGTAACAAGAAAATCCATGGTAAGAACACAAACATCCATAACAGCATATCGCTTATTATCCTGTTTAATGGGAAATTAAAAATCAGACCATTTGCTCCAGCAAAGTAATGGCTTCTCGGTTAAAAATGTGTTGCATTCTTAGATCCATACGAATAGCTCTCATCCTATCCCATAAGAAATTGTACATGCCAAGAAAGTTTTCATTGTAAGGTCGGTCTAACAAACTGAGCAAATAATCCATTGTATTCTGCAGGATTGGCATTGGTCGTATCAGACTAGCTTCTCGCTCTGCTGTCCTGGTATACTATCAAAGAACAGATATATAAGCAGTCATCATAGTGAATGCGTAATCTTATACATGTCATCTATGAAAGAATCCAAAGCTTAATTGATATGATAAGGTGAACTTACTTTCTTCACAGCAAGGTATTTGCTCGTCTGATTCCTATCTCCATCCACTCGCTCATGATGATCCAAGTCACCCTTCCTTTCACGCTCCCCCCGTTCTGACTCTGGAAGATGAAGGAAAAATCTACCATCATATTTTTTCCACAATAACATTATTTACCAGAACTAGACATAACATAGGCAAAATAGACATTGTCGCAAGACAGTTCTTTTTTATCAGAATATATAACCCACAGAAGATACACTTAGATGTCCGTTTGATAAGCATGTCTCAGGCTTATGCTTACCAGGACACATGTCAGGGCATAACCCAATGATAACAGAGGACTGCTCCGAGCTTTCATAATCAGACAAGGCATCTCCCTTCATGGCATCCCTACTTGATGCCAGTGGATTGAATGGTTGTTTGTTGTCCAGAGGCTTCATAGTTTTATGAACAGATGGTTTAGTAAGTTGAGAATCAGCAGGTCGGTCAACGATGGGCTCGAGTTCGCCCTTGAAGCGGGCCAGTCTCTTGGCCCTGGCTTGCTCTTCTCTGTGAGAAATCTATACAGCTCAGAAAACTTCTGTTCCATGTGTTGTATAAAGGGTCAATAGTGTGTTGTTTATGTAATTTACCCTTCCGTACAATCTGGAGAAGGGAAAATGTTTCGCTGGATATCCTCTTCAACTGGATTTAAAGGTGGAGATCTCGTCCTCTTTATTGCAGGTGAATTGCTTGCCTTGCCCACATTATTGAAACTATTTACAGAGGAGGGCTGCCCAGAAAATTGAGTATCTGAACTTCTTGAAAGCATATATTTCTTTGACGTAGGAGGAGATGTCAAAAACCTATCACAGATACAGCATGCTTAAAAAGGAGCAATCTTGAAGGCATATCCAACTAGATAGAGAGAAGGTAATTTGTTCCAAGAACATTAAGATATAACTCCAAGTAAGCATTACTTCACAGGCTTATAGCCAAAAAATTCCTTGGAACCTTTTCAGTGTAAGGTGGATTTTTTAAGAATTGTCACTCTTATCTTAAAACGTGATTTCTTATACCATATACACCACATGGGAAATTGCAAGAGTGATAGAAAATAACAAGCTCTACAAAGTATGATGAGTTTCATGCTGTCTACCTCTGAGAATCATGTTGAGAAAATACAGGGTCGTCTCCAAGAGTTGTATCATAAGGTGCTACAGCCGAAGACCTTCTTTTTGTAGCTTCCTGAATTTCAGCTGCTTCATGAACATGGGGGAATGAAAAGTTTGGGGTTTTCTCTTGATGAATCAACCGATTAGGATTGTTCCTCGACCTCACCAGATCATTCTCCGTAGAGGAAGGAGGGCGCCTACAAAAGCATGAGACAATGTTAAAGGATATAAGTTTTAAAAACCAGTTAGACGATAGAATATTGATCAGTATAGAAATCACGGAGAAAAACTCCCACGCATGGTTCAAACTGTCCATTAGAACACCACTACATTGTTTTAAGAAAATCAAAACCAACAGCAAAAAGAGAGAGAGGGACGAATCTTTAGGACAATGACAAGAGAAAGAAAAGCTTACACCCAAGCTTGGCTAGATGGCGGCTGAAAATCATCTACCAAGTCGCCATTCTCGAAACCTGATACTGGTGCTGGACTTTTCCGAGGAAACCCCAAATTCTGATCAGAAGGAAGATCTGACCGACTGCAACAAAGTTTAAGAAATTTATTGAAACTAGTTACATCAAAAATCATGCATAGGACATCTCATTTCCAGAAATCTTTACTACACAACCAACTTATGAAATCTGAAGTAAAGGTACAATGATGCAGAACACAATCGTACAAAATCCCGCAAATGGACATGTGTTAAGAAAGCCAAGGAATAACGACCTTTTTCTTCTTGAATCTTGTGCTTGACCAATCTCAACAGCATCCTTTCCACTTCTGGAAAGAACGTGAGACGTACTAGCCTGAGAAGTGGCTAGTCTATGTTCACCGTGATTCTTCATGAAATTGCTTGACCCACCGTGCCCAAGTTTAGGATTTAAAGTAGGCCTACGAGAAAAATGCAGTAAGTGAAATTCAGCTAACTCATCACGAACAAGCCAACAGCTTGCTTGCTAAAGTCTATACGCCAAATCCGACAACAATAATCTCTCTGGCACTTCAAAGTGGCTGCCATAGTAAGCCCTTATCAATTAGGCATTCAGATAGACAGAAAAACTTATAGCTCTCGGCCGCACCCTGCGTTCTTCCTACTGCTATATTTTCAATTGAAGATAACTGAAAGCGTTTGAGATGTGTAATTAATACTGCTGTCAAGTTGCCCAGCATGGTACTCTACTTAGTGAACATATTACATAGACTTTTACCTTTGAGCTCCTGGAAATTGGTATGGTCTCACAGAGGGGCTCGGACGTGGAAAAGCTTCTGAACCCCATGGTATACCATTGAAAGATTCTGGGCTCCTGAAAAACATAGCATTAAAGAGTTCTCGGCATCAAAATTTGTGCAACATTTAGAAGATTCAAGCAGAACTTTTACCAAAAAAAAGAAAAGAAAAAAACAACAACGCAAAATAGACAATTTGGTTTATCCATCACCAGCTGTTTCAGATCAAACCTTTCACGAGGCTCAAGAACATGAATGTAAGAGTGAAAAGAAAAAAAAGAAGGAAAAGAGAGCCATAAGAGCAAGTTTGACTAACCTTTGAATCCCACCAGGTCGGTAAGGTTGTCCTACGGAGGGCGAGGGGTTCTGGAAAGCCAACGGAGGTTGTGTTTGATTATTTGGAGGACCACTACAAGCAAAATATTGATATGTTAGGCTAGAATCATAAAGAAGAAGAAACCCACGAGCTCAGGGAAAAATTAATTAAATTAGTATCAAAACTAACATCATCATCATCAGGCACAGAGAACTGCAGAGAGCAAAGGCATGAAATCAATCCATACAATTAAGGACATCTAACCTTTGAACACTTGGTCTGTTAGGTTGCCTAATAGAGGGTAGAGGGTTCAGAGAAGCTGAAGGAGGGGGTGCTCGCTGAATTGGAGAGACACTACAAGCGAAAATTCCGATACACAGGTTATAATGGACATAGAAAATCAGCTAAAAGAAGTAGCACAACAGATTTTCCTATATACGCTCACAAACAACCTAACATTCTCGTATAAAAAAGAGATCAGCGCTGTAGAGCTAGGTTCATCTAACCTTTGAATTCCAACTGGGCCAAAATATTGTCCTGCATTAGCTGATTGGTTTTGAGAAGCTAGTGGTTTAATTGAAGAATCACCACTACAAGAAAATGGCCAATTCGCAGTGTTAGTATAAGAAGAAAGGGTAAAACCTGACAACAATAACACAATTTTATAGCAAAATTTTCACATCCACATGATCTCAGATACTTCAATACAACAATCGAAACAAGCACAAATGTAATGCGTACAGGTTTATATAGCATAATAGATCCACAAGGTGAAATCAGACTAAAATAAACCTAAAAAAGAGAGATGAAACTCCGGTTGTAGCACAAACAAGTTCAAACAAAATCGAAAAACACACCTAGTGGAATTAGTAGAAGCCGAAGCGCCGAAAGGTGTAAACGGCGATGGCTTAGGACTCCCCGACGGCCCTACGTCCTTCCCGAAAGGTCTAAACGCCATTCTCTATAAATCCTCCTTTATTCGAGTATCGTTGTTTCTCTTATTCTCCTTCAACCTTCCACCATAAACGTCGCCAGCTGATTCTGAAGTCGAACCCGGACCAAATTGAATTTTCTGTTCTTCAGCTCACGGCCTCTCCGTCCGGCAAGATTATTTTACGTTTTGAACATACGACGTCGTTTTCTATTTTGAAAGTATGTTGGGCCTTTATATTGGGCCTGTGATATATAAACGGGCTTTTATCATGGAATAAGAATTATTGTCTCTAAGAACGTGCGCATGTTGTCGCCATCTTCTTTAGGTAGAACATCGACTTTTCATGACCGTTGACATTTTTCCCTCTTTATTATTTACCTGTAAAAAAGATAAATTTTTCTCTCTTTTCGATCTCCTTGATCATTTGGATCCAAAAGAATGTCGATATCTCGTCTCGGGTTGTTGTTGTTCGCCGCTATCTTCCTCGTCTTGCTTCAGTCTTCTACTTCTCTGATCAGTTCTCCAAGTTCTATCATTAATCCTTCTAAAGTCAAACAGGTTTCGTCGAAGCCCAGGTTTGATCTTCATCTCTTTCCCTTATAGTCTGCTTCAAATGATGTAACTTATTGAAGTAAATTTTGGAACTTTGAACTTCTAACTTTGTGTATTGACTGTTGATTCTTCAGGGCATTTGTGTATGAAGGTTTTTTGACAGACTTGGAATGTGATCATCTAATCTCTCTTGTGAGTGTGAATTTGGGATTTTTATTTGGGTCTGAGCTCAACTTGAAAAGCTTTTCCGTTTAAGTGTGCTTAATTTCAGTATCTAATTTTGATTTCCGGGAAAAAGGCGAAAGAAAATCTGCAAAGATCTGCGGTTGCTGATAACGATAATGGCGAGAGCCAAGTCAGTGACGTACGGACCAGCTCGGGCACATTTATCTCCAAAGGAAAGGTGAAATTTTGTTTATGTTGCGTTTCGGTTTTTTACTTGGCGCAATTGGGCACAATAGATCTCATTTGACTTTCTTTGATTGGCATTGATCTTGTTTTTACTTTATGAACTTAGACCTTAAGAACTCTGAATCTCTGGTACTGATTCTGATATTAACGGATCTGATAAGTCAAACCCTTCAAACTTTTCATGAATTTAGAAACGTTGACCCCTAATCCAACCCAAGAGTTCACTCACATACTGCACTCCATATCAGAGTTCGAGCTATATAGATCTCTTTGATTAGTCGAGATCTTAGTAGATTGATCCAAAATTGTATTGGTTAGCTAATCACAGAAATCACTTCTGTAGATGATGATCAATCATGGATGATGAATGGTGCTTAGTTATTAGCAGAACCTGATGACTCATATCATTGTAATGTTTCAATCTTCATGTGAAACTTTCTTGTTTAATCACAGGATCCCATTGTTTCTGGTATAGAAGACAAGCTCTCAACATGGACATTCCTTCCAAAAGGTAACTTTAAATTTAACAGGTGTCTATCTGTTTTCAGAAGATAGAATTGTTTCCAAGTCTTTTAACTTTTTGGTGACAGAAAATGGAGAAGACCTTCAGGTATTGAGATATGAGCATGGTCAGAAATATGACTCTCATTTTGACTACTTTCACGACAAAGTCAACATCGCTCGTGGTGGACACCGCATAGCTACTGTTCTCATGTATTTATCCAATGTCACAAAGGGTGGAGAAACTGTTTTCCCTGATGCACAGGTTTGTATTCAGACAAAACAAGCCATCAGTTTCCGTTTACATCTCCAAAATGGCTACTTTGTATTGGTTCTATGTAGACATGGACAAATACATATATCTTACTCTATCTTCATCAATATGCGCAGGAATTTTCTCGCCGCTCCCTGACTGAGAACAAAGACGATCTTTCTGAATGTGGAAAGAAAGGAATCGCAGGTGAGATATAAAAAGAATCATTGAGTTCTTATTTTCCTGTTATCTGCAAGAATGTTCTAAACATCTTTTGATTGCTTTCTAATGAATGTGCTTAGTGAAACCGAAGAAAGGAAATGCTCTGTTGTTCTTCAATCTACACCAAGACGCAATTCCAGATCCCTTGAGCCTTCACGGAGGTTGTCCTGTGATTGAAGGCGAGAAATGGTCAGCTACTAAGTGGATCCATGTGGACTCATTCGATAAGATTGTAACACATGACGGTAGCTGTACGGACGTAAACGAGAGCTGTGAGAGATGGGCAGTGCTTGGAGAATGCGCAAAGAACCCAGAGTATATGGTTGGAACGCCAGAGCTCCCTGGTAATTGCAGACGTAGCTGTAAAGCTTGTTAAAGAGTTAAGTTCTCTTTTTTTTCTGTACCACTAAGTTCATTTCCTGCTTCTGATGAGAGTTATTGTTTGTCTATGGACGTCTCTTGTTCTTGAAACCTGTTATAGCTTTTCATTTACGAACCAAATTAATATATGTATAATTTATGGAAAACCTTGTTTACATTTTGAACCAATCAAGCTGTGTACTTGACAGTCAATTAGCTCAAGCAAACAATATCATTTTCACTAGAGAACGAGGTCAGTTATCAATTAACAATTAGAATGACAAGACTTAATCTATAGCTCAAAGTGTCTTCCCTAAATCAGGTGGAAAAGGGTCGAACCTCTTATATAGGTCATCTTAACCACCAGACGGATAAGAATTTGAGAGAAGGAGATGGGTCAACTAAAGATTTTCTCTTGGCTAATTATACTGATCTTCCATTACTTTGAAAGGAAACAATGCAGCGATGGAAGATTAGTTAAGAGTAGATCAAGACTCGAATTGAACATTTACTCATGACTCAAAATGAGAAGATAAATACGGCTTCTCACTTCAATGGACACGCTTTCTCGAAGGCTTCTTGCTCTTTTCGACACATATCAAACTCGTTGGTGTAGTAATACATGCACCTAACGTAAGCATCCATTTCCTTCGGGCATCTCTGGTGAAGATCCTTTAGCCTGCAATGTCACATCACTACTTTTAAGTAACAAAACTAGTCCATAGTTATAAACGAAACGGAAAAGGCAGCATCTTCCAATGGTTTAAAGCTAAAACAAGTGAGTTCTCCATAAAATTGACCACTATAATACTACACAAGAGCCAAACAATGTTTCTGATCTTCTAGATATCAAACAAATGGCTAACTCTGCAGGCTAGTTTCATTCTACAGAAGTCTAAAGATTCCTCTAAAATCTACAATGTGGCATTAAAAAACCAACTAATCCGAGTTGCGAACCACGCACTTGGACAATGCAATGCATCATCTTCCTATGGTTTGAAGCTAAAAAGCTTGTGAATTCTCCATTAATCAATTACTACAACACTACACCAGAGTCAAACAACTGTTTCTGATCTTCTAGATATCAAACAAATGGGTCGTTTTACAGAATTCTAAAGATTCCACATGTTTTAAACTATCTGATCAAAATCTTTTGAGATCTACAATGTGGCATAATCCACTCTCTTCATCAATATTAACAGAACGAGCTCAAAACCAATTATACAACTAAGATCACCCAAATTAAGAACTTGCAGACAACTCGAGACCAAAATGAGGTAAAAACGTACAGGCCAAGAACACAGCGAGTAACGTCACGTCCTTTTTCAAGGCATTTCTCGGGATTAGGATCATTTTTCTTGCATTTTAGGAACGTCATGTTTTCCGGCAAACACCTTATTCCTATATGCTTCGCCGAAGATGTCAAAACCGCCGACGTAGGGATGGGACTTCCCGTCACGTCCACAGCCGCATTCGCCGCCATTGCTCAAGTTTTTTTCCAAACCCCTAAATGTTAGTACCCAATCCAATCGCCAATCTGAGAAATCATCTGAACCATAAGTAAATTAAGAAACAAAGTCTCAGATTCCAAGTGAAAATTCGATTGATGAAGCTGAGAAATAAAACATCACCTCACCTTTTTCTGCAATATGAATCGAGTAAGCGATGAAGAACAAAAGCAAATACGCTCTTGTCATTAAACGTCGCGTTTGACATTTCGTTAATGGGTCATATTGGGCCTCATTTAAAGCCCATTCAAGCCCAATTATATCCTCTTAGGGTTTTAATCATCCGTCATCTTCGTCGGCGAGAACAATTTCGGACTTCGTCGATTTCGATTTTACAGGTACGCTAATCACTACAGTTTCTTCAATTTTGATTCATCTCCGTCTTCTTCAAGCTAAATTTCATATCTTTTGGAAGGGTTATTAGCTTATATCGTGTTCTTTGCTGAAAGTATCAAAATTATAGGTTTTAGATCTGGTTTTGGGTATAATTTTATAATCTGTAGCTTCACTGATTCAGATTAATGTCATTGTCCTATTTGGTTTAGGCAACCATATTCATTTCTAACTTATGATTTGAGCATTTTAGCATTTTAGCTATGTTTGATCAAACAACAGAATAAAGCTTGGAACTTGTTTACGTTATTACCTCTGTTTCATCAGTTTCGAGGGTTTTAACTCGGCCAAATGCAAAATCTGTAATGAAACAATTTGAAATGTGAATTCATTCTCGTACTTGTGTGTTTTGAAGTGATAAAAAAAGATGGGGGACAAGAGGAAGAAGACGTTCATGTTCATTCGTTTAGTCTCAGCAGCTGGAACTGGATTTTTCTATGTCAAGAGGAAGAGTACCAAGGGGCTTCTTGAGAAGCTCGAGTTCCGTAAGTATGATCCTCGAGTTAATCGCCATGTCCTCTTCACAGAACAGAAAATGAAGTGAAGAAAACAAAGAAGAATTTTGCTTTCAAACGTTTTACATGTAAGTTCCTTTCATCAATCAAATAACTTTTGCTATCTAGAGTTCAATGGAAACAGTTTGTAGGATCCTAAAACATAAAGTGCAGATTGATTGTATTGTGATCAATTTCGATACCCTTGATTCGGATTGGATAAATTTACTGTGAGCATATAATCGAATCACTCAAGTGTTCATATCATCAGAAACTGACAAGCCAGATAGATCAGCAAGCAATAGGTAGAGATCATGATGGATCCTAGAAGTTTCTTACCAGAAGAGCTAACCTTAGAAGCTTCCGTTTGTCGGCATGATTCAACCACTCTTATGGCTGGCTAAAAGTAGAACCAAACAATTAACCTACCAAGTGGAGATCTTTGTGTCCTGTTCTTACTTAACCATCTCAATTGTCGGGCTGTATTAATAAAAGCAACAAAGTGGCTCTACATAGATAGCTTCAATCTATAACCGGCTTTGATCCTAATTGACCTACCGTATTTATGTAAAGCATGACTTTGAGTTGCAATGAGTCATCTAAATCCTGTACTTGTCTTGTTACATGTTGCAGAAGAAAGGTATAGATTCCAATATGAACCTAAATCTACACAATCCACCAAACGACATCATGATCTTTATAATGTATAAAATCGTCACAACCCACCAAACTATTTTATGGCTTTCTTTGTAATATAGTACAATTATAGCACGTGGTTTTCTGTGCCGGAAGTAAAGAGTAGGTTTATTCAAAGACATTCAGGTGAGTGATTACGGATACGATTTTGTAAACATCATCGTGACTCGTCATTTGGAACCATTAAATTGTGTGTTTATAAATATAAAAAGCAGCTTTCAAAGTTATCTACCTAAATTTTAAAGTTTTTTTTTTCTTTCTTTGAAAAGTAGCTTTTTCTCATAGGAGTACTTTCACGTATTTTGGAAATGTCTTAACTTTTAAATCCTTTCTTATATTTGGTAATAGAGCACTGTAAATCCAAATACATTTTTTTCTTGTCAACATTGATTTACAATTTGCTGATTCATTAGTCAAATTCTTACGTAATATAGATAGTAAAACTTGATTCTTTGGTGTATAGTGGTGTCTGTCTTCAGTAAATTTACCGTTTGTTTCTGTATATACTTAAATTTCAAAAATCACATGATTAAGAATACGTAAGAGATAGTGTTGGTATCTGGCCCGGTAACGGTCCACTTTGCAAGTTGCAATCTTTCGGCCCACTTCGCTAATAGCAGGCCGAAAGGTCCATGAAAGAATTACCGCAAATTTGAGGACAAATTCAGAAGGCCTGGCCCATTAAGAAGCTCGGATCCAGTATTCTAAGGTAGTCGAATTCGGATTCATGCGGGCAACGGCTAGAAGAGATTAGATTCGGTCAGTGGCAGCGTATTATAAGGAAGAAGTTAGCTAGTTTTCGGTTGTAAAAGGACGAGAATCAATCAATTGTAACTATCCAATTTTAATTTGAGAAAAGCTTACTCTTTATACTATTCTTGTGTTCGATCAATATAATTTTAATTTAACTCTATTCTTAAGTCACCTCGAAAATCTTTACCTTATTAATTTTCAATATTATTTTTGGTATTAAAACTTAGTTGATCTTTGACATCAACAAGTAGGGATAATCATTGCTATTTTCTGGAAAGTGACGGCAATAAACAAGAACATGAGGGGTCTAAACTCGTAACGTTGAAATTTCCTCGTCATCATCTAAAATCAACGACAAGAATATGATTCATTGTTTTTTTTGTCGATATTTTAATTTTGTTTTTAATGAATCATGGGATATTAAAGAAGTGTAATAAATGGCAGTCAAAACAAAATAAAAAGAACAGTAATAAATGAGTCTAAGTGATAACGTACGTATTTATATACTACTACTAAAGTTAAAAAGTATTTCGTATACTATCAGTAATGGATACAGCTTAATAATTTTAATAAATAAATAAATATGTATATTTTTTTTAAAAAAGCTCACAATTATTTTCATCAAATTCATATAGATTGCTTCTCTCTCTCAGGATATTTGTCAGTCCATCGGATTTGATTTCATTTTGATAAAATTTTATATTTTTATCGGTTTAATTGGTTCTATCAACATGCAAGATTCGGCAACTCATCAACCCGAAATTGCTATTCTCGTGGAGGATTCTTCTTCCTCTTCTTCTCTTCATTGTTCTTCTCAGGTACATATTCCCAAAATCTGACCTTTGTCTTTTATCTTCAACCTGTTTCGTTTTTTCTTCTGGGTTCGTAGATTTTTAGAAGGTAAATCTGTTATCTTTTCCTCGTAGCTTGTGTCTAATCGTCTAATTTAACATGGGTTTCTGAATAATCGTTAGATAACGTTTCTGGGTTGTTTGTAAGTTTTTGTTCTGTTCTGTCTGATTGATACAGTTCGATTGATTATCCATGAGATTACCTGTGAAAATCTTAGGGTTTATATGAATAGACGTTATGTCTGAGATATTTTATTTTCATTTTTTTCTTCTGGAATCTGGATTTTGGTCAAACTGAATCACTGATAGTAGCCGTAGCATCTGCTTTTAATTTATTTATGTCTCTATTTCTGTTATAAAGAGAAATAATTGATCCACTTGGGATAGATTAAAGTTTTCAGCTTTTCTAAAAGGATAAGTACAAATCCGTTGCAATAACAAAGCTTTTTTGTATTAACAAAGCTTTTCTCAAAGTTTGGGTATGGAGAAAGATTCTTTATTCTGAGCCTGAGGTCTAGTTTGCAGATGTGTAATACTTCAGTTAGTATCTCTTAAAGAGTCAAGTGGGGTGAGCAAGCTTATGCTTTGATTATTACAAATAAAATGAGTGAACTTTATCAATGATCTAGGGATTTGGAGGATTAACGATATAGATATGAATTGAAATTGCTGGCTTACTTTTTATGTGAGAAAATGGTGTAATCATTTTTCGGTTTTTTGTTACTTTTATGGCTGTTGCATATGAGAATGGCCTGAACTTTGACATACATGGTGATCATCAGGTAAAAGAAAAATCTACTGAAGATGTGCCAAGCTCTCAACCAAGTGAAAGCCATTTGGATCTTTCAATACAGATACCGCCAAGACCAATTCCATTCGGTACTGGCTATAACCCAAAGAGTTCTCTGAAGTCTACAAGTTCATTCAAAAGTGGCAGTACATCCTCCCCAAGAGGAGTATTGCGGAATTTGAGCTTGAAAAAGAAAGTTAGTCCTCAAGCTGAAAGCGAGAGAAGCTCTCTACTATCTCCAAGTCTCATGGAAGCCGCTAAAAGGATCAATAGTCCCAGCTCAACAAATACATCTTACTGGAAAAGATGCTTGTCGCTTCCTAATAGACATGGTGCAAAATTGTCGCCGGTGGTATCTTCACAGGCTTCAGCTGGGGTGCGTAGTGAACTGCCTAATGTGAGTCATTGCTATCTTACAATATAGCCGTCTGTGTTAAAGCCAATTGTTGTATAGCTTGAATAAATGAAATTCAGTAAAGGAATCTCCTTAGCTAGAATAAATAGAAGTAAAGATTCAATTTTGCAGAAAGATCATGTTTATCCTGCAGTTCCAGCTGTTTCAAGGTCCTTGTCCATGCCAGGAAGAAACAAAGTGATTGTGCGATCCATCTCTTTTGACAACCACAAATACCGTGTCTCCAGTGAAGCAAATGCAGGTTACATGTTTCTAACAGATAGTAATATCAAATCTCTTCTCAAGTTATTATTTAGATGTTGGGTTTAGGCAGTCACCGAACCACTCTATGCTGATTCTCTTTGAGATATGGAGCTTTTGTTTCTTGGTTGCTTTTAAACTTTCATTGAATTATAAGATACAGACTTATGAGATGACTTGACGTTTAGATTAGTTCAGTGTCTTTAGTGTAAGGAGTATCATCTTTTAACCGATGATTTTTATATTCATGTACGGTTGGTTCAATACCCTTTTTGTTTTGCTGGTTCCTTTCTTTATCTTTAGCAGATCAAATCTCTCCCGTTCCTCCTGAAGAAACTGATGAGGAAATTCCAGAGGAAGAAGCCGTGTGCAGGATCTGTCTTGATGTGTGCGAAGAAGGCAATACTTTGAAAATGGAATGCAGCTGCAAAGGTGATCTCAGACTTGTTCATGAAGCTTGTGCCATTAAATGGTTTAGTACAAAGGGGACAAGAACCTGTGACGTCTGTAGACAAGAAGTCAAAAACTTACCAGTTACATTACTTCGTGTACCCACAATTAATCAACCTAACAACCGCCGTGAACGCAGTCAACAGAATATGCAATCACAAAACGTTAGGTAATATTAAGATTCTTCTTCTTTTCACAATTCTTGAAAATAACACAACCGACTGGCTTGGTGCAGTGCTTGGCAAGAGTTTGTGGTGCTAGTTCTAATCAGCACAGTCTGTTACTTCTTCTTCCTCGAACAATTACTGGTAACACTGATACAAATTATGTGTTTTGCTTGAAACTTTGACGAAGACATTGACAAAGACAAGTTTTATGTTTTACTTTTTTTTTGTAGATTCGTGACTTGAACAAGCAAGCTGTCTACATTGCAGCACCATTTTCACTTACGTTAGGCCTCTTAGCATCCGTTTTTGCCATTGTCCTCGGTACACAGAATCACTCTACCTCAGAAACTCTTAAAGTCTTTCTCTTTCTTTTGTTCCACAACAAAATTGTAAAACCTTTCCTACGATAATCTGTCCCTGCAGCTATCAGAGAATACATATGGACATATGCAGCACTTGAGTTTGCGCTCGTGGGCATGTTGGTTCATATACTATATGCGACAGTAAGCAATACGCTATATTTCTTCATATTCCGCTTTTAAATTCCTGATAGATGAAAATCAATAACTCTTCCTCAATCTCTCTGTTTCAGGTTAGACTATCGGCGATTTATTCTATACTTTTTGCAGGGATTCTTGGTTTTGGGATAGCCGTGTGCCTAAACTCATTGTACCTTCATTATTTTGCTTGGCGGGTTCGTGTTGCAGGAAACTCAAGTGCAGTATGAAACCTCTTTTCCTTAGGTTTCTCTGATCTTCGTTGAGCTTGTATTATGGAAGAAGAAGTTGTTGATGAGGAGGTTCATCTGATCAAGCAGTGACCTATAAATGTAAATATGTACCACTCTTCTCCAAACATGTTACTGAAATTTTCTTTTGTGTCACCTAAGTTGTTTTATCTCGGGCTCGATAATGTTTTGTGAAAGAGAAGACATTCGTGTATCAGATGGATAGAGTTTATGTATGTGATCCATTTGTTTTTGCTTCTTCTGAATATATAAGGTTCTACAACGCCTTGCCGTTTGCTTTATGGTGTTTCAACTTCTTGCCGTTTTATGAAAATTTAAACGGCAGATGTACGTTTGTCTTGTCTTCACTTTACTATAACATCACCACCCTCGTCAAGAATTGGTGTGAGTAAACAAACAAAAACAGATAGTCCCAAAAAGGGGCATTCCGAGAATCGATTATGTAGAACTTGATATTTGTAATCAGGAACACAAATTATCCATTATCTGTTTTAGTGTCTTAAGAACTTGATGCTATTGTACAAGTGAAAAATGGATAGTACAAGCACAATATGGCCAAAAAGTGCTTTCACTAACATAATTCCACAGTTTCTTACTTTAACTACAACGGAATACAGAGACAAATCCTAGTTATGTTTTGAGTCTTAGTGAACCAAAAGAAAACGCACGAGCAAGGCCAATAACAAAAGACAATCGCCTCCCCAATGACTCGAATATGTCACAAGAAAACAGAGAAGGATTGAGCTTCGGTTTCTCTCGTCAGTAAACCTGTACGCCCAAACAAAATAAAAGAGGTTCCAAGAATTGCGAAGTCATAAACACGACAAAGCTTCTGATTGAGATAATATCAACAGGTAGATCCTGAAATTGGTGATTGATGGTCTTCATTTTGAGCTGCTGATTCATTTTGAGCTGCTGGTAAAGCAGCTGGATCAAGCTCATACCAACCCTCACTTACGCCTTCTCCTTCAGTTCCTTCTAATCTGAATGACGGAATGCTGTGTGAAAATCTAAAGAACTCCTGAGGTGGAATCTCACAAATGGTTTCTGATCCATCCTTTGGCATTGGACAGAAAACACATGAAAAGCCTTCTACTTTAGACAAGTACCCAACTGATATTGGGCTTCCCTCTGCATGATCAGACAGTATCTCAACATATTCATACTCGTACTTAGGAGGAGAATCTGAGTCAGTGGATAACTTGATGTCCCAGTTCTTGAAAAGGGCCCATGTTTCTCCCTTCCTTGGGAATACCTTAAACTTGCGACCCCTGCTTCTTGTTTTGCTGAATACCAAATGAGAGAACATTTCACCATTCGTCTGCTCCTCATTTCCAACTGCAAACTTACCAACAGAGACAGGCAAATTTGGTGTTTCATTCTCTTCATCTTCGTCCACCTCTAACCATACGTACTTCAGCATGAAATCCCGAGCTCTGACTTTTTTTATGAGAGCATAAAACCTAGGCATTCCGTCGTTATCATCATAAACAGCCCAAATCTGGCCATCTTGAAAACTGCTTTTTTCCCTAAATTTCGCATCAAAGTCATTGAAATCAGGATCACTATAGTTAATCAAATTAGGTTTGGCTGCACTGCTTGAACTCAAATCTTCCGCTGAATCACTCACACTAGAAGAGTTTTCCACCGGGTCTTCTTTTATCTTCTCCTTCGTGCTTTTGCCCTCAGCAGAGCTACGATTCTCATGTGTCTGCTTTTCCTCTTCTGGCTCTTCTTCCCTTTCAGTATCTGTATTTTCCTTGGGTCCTTCCCCATTGTTGTTGACTAAGTCTACATCATCTTCTCCAACATTCTCGTTATAGGAAACCTTTCGCTTGCTACGGACTGACCTCCGAGGTTGCTCTCCTCCATTGGACTCCATATATCGTGCTGCCATAGTATCATCAGTTACAACGTCTTCTGACTCGCTGCTACTATCATCGTCAGAGCTCTCACTATCTTCAATCATATTTTTTCTTTTCCTCTTCCCATTGTTTTTTGCAGTATTTGGCATAGGGGAACTCTTCTTTCTAGCAGGAACAGTGGCAGGGTTTTTTGGACGTTTGTGCGAATCACTGCAAGCCTTTTGGCCTGGAAATGTGTTCTGTTGTGGGAACGGATGAGTAGTCTGACATGAGCCTTTTGCCGCTGGTGCTTCAAAAGCAGCAAACCGTTTAGCACAAGGCTGACAAAGCACTTCCTTGTTTATATGTTCCAAATGAAATTCATACCGCGTCAGGCAGTAGGGACAAGCAGTCCAAAAGGTTGTACGGTAAGCAGCAGGTTGGGCTTGAGGTTTCTGGTAGGCATGCCTATTTTCGGGTCTCAATTCAGTGAAGATATTCCTCATATTAACGCTTGCTCCAGAAACAGGGTGTGTGTACCGTGGCACATGTTGGGGTTTATATAAAGGTGGTGGTGCAGGCTTTCTCCAAGTTTTGCGTTGCAAGTCATGAAGCATCCTTTTCTGACTGTCCAAAAGTATCCTCTGAGCTTCACCAATCAATTTAAAAGCAGATTCAGCACCATGGAGCTTGTTTTTATCAGGGTGGAGAAGAAGGGCAAGCCTCTTGTACTGTTTCTTAATGATAATCTCAGTAGCATTCTGCTCAACCTGAAGTATACCGTACCAATCCATCTCATTTCCCAACTTTTCTGTTGCAGCACAGTGCACATCACACACCATTATCATACGAGATATGTTCTTCAAGCTGGAATCCATTTTTTGAGCCTTCACAGCAAGCTTGCGAGCAGTAGTGAAATCGTTCTTCTTCATCAGACCCTCCGCTAAATCTATGGCTCTAAGAGCCTCATCTTTGTTGATACTCATAATTCAGTCAATTTATCATAGAAACCTCCAACACAACACAAATGACCTTGTCTAATCCCACCTCTGCTCGGATCCAGCTACAGAAAGAATCAAGATTATGTAAGCCACATAACTCCATATGAATCCAAAACTATATATACAGGCTAAAAGTATAACCTTGTCCCTATGAGCATAATTAGAAGAAAAAAACGTTCTTTTTCGAAGATTTTTGTTTTGACAACTTAAACTCCATTAACTCCAGCTTATGTGGAAGTGCTTACATAAGCTGCTAAATCACAAGAGTAACGTCTAATATTACAAACAAAAACATCAGGTTTATGATTCAAAGATTTGATTTTTTAAAAACAAAATCCACAACTGAAAAATTAAAAACCAAAAACCCTAACCATGTGTCACTCAACAAAATTACCCTATTTTAGTCAGATGTAATTTAAACCCAAATTAAAGAGCCCAACAAAATCAAGTTCGCGAGACCCATTGGAGTATGGAAATTCGAATACCAACGACGAGTGATGAAGGGTACAATCCTGAAATTAAAATCCATATAGATCTGAATCGGAGAGAGAGTGAAACAAATTTCAGAAACTCACCGACGAGAAGCAGCCCAAACGGCGAAGAAGAAGAAATCCGGTTAAGCCCACGACGTTTATGACGTGAAACTAACAAAAGCCATCAATCTAACATTTGGTTTTCTACAGTAAAATTTGATCACGTTTTTGGGGTTAGTGGAAACATTACGTATTTTGATTTAATTGCAGATAAACCCTCCAACTTTTGTTAAATTAAAACACTAGCTCAAAGTTTCAGTTTTTTTTTTCTCCGATAGAAACTGTAAAAATTCACAATAAAATAGTGTTGTAGTTGAAGATGATCTTAAGCTTGTCAGATTAATCTAAATGGATTATTACGAAGAAAACAAAATCTGAAAATCCCAAATTGGAAGAACAAAGTAGAAAGAATTGAAGCCCAGATAAGGAGATAAAGAGATACAGAAAGAACAATAAGATGAGATTCAGATTCGGTTTTGCAGGGTTACTTGAATGATTAATGATAAACAAACGAAGAAGAAGAAGAAAAAATAGCTTACTTAATACTGAGAGACGACGATGCAGAGGAGAGGAATGTGAACAAAAACACTCGAAGAGTCTTTTAGTATGATTTTAATCAATTTCGTGGGAAGTTACTCTATTTCTCAAACTTTCTTTGGCGGGAAACGAAATAAAATCTGCGTTTTTCTTTTTCTGGTTTTTAATTTTGCCGGGAAACGAAAAGGAATACCAAATTGCGGAATAGTACCTCTTTCAGATATATAATCTGGATTTAGTAATGTTTCTACTTCAGGCAGAGGGTTTCATACATTTCTGATTTATTTAATATACATATGACTCGACTAAATTTATGCCTAAAGACAGAAGTTTTCAAAATAAAACTAAACATCTAAAATTAGCAAAATTCCAGTCGCTTATAACAAATTTGTTTCCAGATGAACTCGAATTTTGCTAACGGTTTAAGTCCCGAACTATTATCAACATATATATAAGCCATTAAAGGCAGTCGTACTAACACATTCAGGGATCAAATCTCATCGCTTATCTAATCGCTTATACTATCTAAGATGTGAATCACATCAAGAAGTTCATCATAATAACAGATTGAAAAGGTAAGTGTTTTTGTTTATGGCATAATATTAGAAAGAAAAAAAGTTTTATTATCGAATACATATAACACAAAGTTAAATTGGTGTGGATTTAGTGTTGGAAAATAGATAGTTTCCCTAATTAAAAAGGCCAGAGAGAAAAGAAATGAAAAACGAATTGTAGTGTTTTATATTGTAGATTTTAAATATAAATTACACAGAAAATCAGCTCTTGCCTGCTTCAAAAAGGGTCACTCTCAGAAATTACAGATGACATTCTAAAGCTTTATTTATTGAATCGAATTTATCTTGTAACAACATACAAACACAAAGACACACATTTAAGCGATGTCTTAGTACTTTGACATGATTTGCCAGTAAAGTTCCTTTGGAGCTGCACAACAATAAAACATAAAGTCAGCTTTCTTTTGTTAAAGCTTTATGGAACAGAAGAAATGGTTTTTGTTGTTCGGAATGAATCACTTACCTGGCAAACCGGTGAAGAGTTCGAACTGCTCGTAAGCCTGCCTGACAAACATCTCGGATCCAGAGACAGTTATGGCTCCACATTCTTCTGCTTCTCGTAACAGTCGGGTGATTCTCGGAGTATATACCGCATCAAACACCAGTGCGTAGTGCTTCAATGCATGCTGGTTTAAACAAAGACAAAAGCTAGATTACTAAATGTCTCTTGGATATGAGATTTGGTTTCAAGAGAATTTGCAGGCGATAAGATAAGCCGGGTTTTGTTCTTTCTACAATAGAAGAGAATCAGCTAGAGAATGTTGTTACAAGGAGACCTTACCTTGGAAATGGGAGTCTCGTCAACGTTTGGTTGCATACCCATAGATGTGGTGTTAGCCAACACCATGCCATCTTCTGGATGAAAGTTATCTAAATCCGTTAGAGATAACGCTCTGCCTCCGATTGCTTCCGCAAGTTCTACTGCTCGTTCTTTAGAAACACAATATCAGGAACAAAGCAAATCATACCATCAGTTACTACCAACCAACATGACAGCCAAAAAGAGATTAGGATATGAAAAGGCATGACCTGTACTAAACTATGTAAAGGTGCAAAAAGTACCAATTTAGGACATGTATTTTACCGTAAGTTCGATTAGCAATTACAACTTTGGCCCCCTTTTCTTTTGCACCATAAGCAAGTGCCTTGCCTGCTCCACCAGCACCAATAACCACCACTGTTTTACCAGCTAATGGCGAAGAAGAAGGAGCACTGCTCTGATCACCTGACTCTGAAAAAAAGGCATAGGAAAAGCCTCCATGACTAAAACCGAAAGTCTTCTAGGAGGAGCAACAACGCCTGGAAGTTTTGAACATAGAACTTACTTCGTAGGCCATCCTCAATAGCAGAAATGGAGCCAATACAATCCGTGTTGTAACCCAACAACTTCCCATCACTTTTTCTCTTTAATATAGTGTTCACAGCTCCTATAGACTGTAAGATAATAAGTCAAGCATTCAGGGTGAAGAATTATGGCTATTTATTCTATCTGAGAGTGATTTAGGGTTACTATCAGAATTATCTAGTTGGTAGCAAACCAGACCTTTGCCAATGGATCAACCTCGTCACAACATTGCAATGCAGCTTCTTTGTGAGGAATTGTAACACTGCAGATAAAACAAATGTACATCATTCACCCAAAAATTCTTCTATGCCAGCAACCTTAACACGTAAAAGTAATATCTGGACAATTCTGAACATGACTTTGGAAAAAAAAACATACTTGTCACCATGATGACATACCTGAATCCAGCAAAATCAGAGGATTTGTACGCTTGGAGAAAGCTCGCAACATTATCAACTAACAGGTGGACATATACTCCATTAAAATCAACTGATTTGAAAGCTTGATTGTGAACAATAGGTGATTTGCTGTGACTGACAGGCTTCCCAATAATTCCATACACCTTTGTGTCAGGACCAATTCTTCTAAAATTATAAAGATCCAACAGATCCTTGATCGTTGGTTGACCTGGCGCAGAAACTTTTCCAGATTCTAAGGTGCCAAACGTCAAATATCCACCAAATTTTGAACAAAGAATCCGAGACATTAAACCTCTTTCGCCCATAACAAGTCCAATTGTGGGAACCTATTGAGAAAGGTCAGACGGTGACAGCAGTGAATCACATTCAGTGGTCAGCAAATGCATGATTCTATTTCATGCTAGTATACAAGGCACTTACTTGAGCATTTGAGGTTACATGGAACATGCGAGCAACATCTGCAATGTCCACAGCAGTTGTAGCAATTTTAACTATGTCAGCTCCAGCTTGTTGTATTCTTGCCGCAAGGTCTTTGAGATCCTCAACAGAAGGGGTACTCTGATAGTTATGCGACGAAACAATTACTCTGAAATTCTCAGGTTTCTTTCCATCAATCGATTTGATAAACTCACTTGCAACCTTAACATACAAATATGAAACAAGTATTTAGCATAAGAACACCTTTGAATGCAAAAGAAATTCATTCTTATATGATGGCAACCTGAAGCTCGACATCAACGTAATCAGCTCCTAATTCCATGGCCAACCGGAGCACATCCTGTCGCTTGTTTTCATCACCTTCATATTGACCACCTTCCCACTTCGGTCTGGAGAGCAAACATTATACAAACAATAATTACTCATACTGCAGCGCAAGAACTAGCCCGTAACTTAAGAGGATGAAGGCACATGATTATTAGACGAAAATTCAACACGAGCAGGCACAAGAAGTCCCATAGTCCCATATCAAAAAATTGACTAAAGTCTCAAGCTCTAACACACAAACCTGTAGGTGAATAGAGTAGGGAGAGGAGATTTTTTTATAATGGTTTTTAGATCCTCAAGAGGGTTGAAATCCTTTAGCCAATCTAATCGAATTTCAACCAAGTCTGCACCCAATTCATGAGCTTTAATAGTTTCGATCACCATCTTGTCTACTGAATCCGCCATCACTGGAGCACAGATCAAACTCGGATTCTTCACAATGTCTTGATTTCCAATCTCCATTTCCGTAGAATTTGAAGCCACCTAAGGTTACAGAATAAGAATAAATCTCACAACACACATTAGCTTCGTCTTTCAGCTGTAGTTTCAAATCCAACAACACTAAACAAAACTCTGAGCATCAATACAGAAGAAAAACTAATGTTGTGCACAAAGCATCAAATTCCTAATTCAAAAATTCAGAGCAAACTAAAATTCCAAACATCAATTCGAATAGATAACAATCTGCACATTCATCGTTATCTGAGAAATCGCCAATGGAAAGAAAATTAAACTAAAGGAAAAATCACTAACATAGACATTACTAGGTTTCATGGTTCGACGAATCCGTCGATCGGAAAAAACTACAGGAACTGGCACACTCCTAGTTTGCGGGGACGATAAATCTGCGGAGAAGAAAGAAAAATCAGCGGCCGGAAAATGGAGGTTGGCGACGGAAGTTGGTGATTGACGTGGATAGGATAGTGCACGAAGAGGGTAGGTGAGACGAGCAGTAGTTGAAGAAGCTGCCATTGAGCAAACAACGACCCTCACGACTTTTTTCTCAGTTTTTGCAATTTTGATATTTATCACGTTTTTATATAGTAAAGAAAAATGTTAGGTGGCTATCAACTTTGGATTAGGCGCAATATTTTTCTTTCTTTTTATATTTAATTTTCTTTTTGCAAAGTGAAATGTATATGTTACGGAATTCTTTTCAGTATGTAGGTTTGATCTAGCTGATGATTAAGACATAAGAATTTTGATTTTTTTTAAATTACATGATTCGTAGAAGATTTTTAATTTAGTGATAAGTGATAAATTCATTGAACTCACTTGCACATTAACCTATCGAGTTTTACTGTCTATATTATATAAAAATTTATCTAATGAACTGGTTATAATAAACCGATCGGTTGTAATCTAATATTATCCCAAAAAAGAAATTACATGATTTAGATTATAAGGGGTTTTAGACTATTTTATATGTTTAAAAGCCTTCAACAGAAATTTGGCATTTTGCAATCAGAAGTTTTAGAACTATAACAGAAAACAATTGTTGAAAATGATACCAGAAAATGAAAATCTGCAAATAAATAGTGCGATAGTTATCATTGTTTGGCATGAGAAGCTCAATACGTTTTGCATTACCTTATTGGGCTTTGTTTTTAGGCCCACATGATATTCACAATCACTTACTCGAGGGTTTCAACGTTGTATTTTGTCAAAACAACAATGAAACATACCTACTCGTTCACAAGATTAAACCGATTATTTAATTAGTGTAAATTATATAGTTAAGACTAATGAAGATGGTAGAGGCTGCGCGAACGCAAACCCCCTCTGCCACAAATAATGACGCAGGCTCTTCCGCTTGGGAAGACCTTAAGCTAAGCACCCCTCCGTAATGTGCAATGGAGGTCACTAGCCTAGGCCACTCTTCTTCTTGATCAAGAGTTGACCCCGTCCAGGTAAGTGATTTGTCCAGTGGATTAGCATCTCTATTTATACTCATGCGTCCTCAGTCATTTTCTTTTCTGTAAGCGATGTGGGACTCTTGATACTCTCTTACAAACGTGGACTTTTGGGCTAATATACACATGGGCCTGACGTTATGGGTCTAGTCCAATACTAGCCCAAGTTAAAGTACTGTAATGAAAAAAAACACTTAAGCAGACCCACTCAAGTAAACTCATAGTCAAAAAGATAAATCATTAAACCAACAATCGTGAAGAAAACTCTTTTTAATGGCCAACAAACTTTCTAACAAAAGACAACAATATGTTTGGTTTGGAACAACCCCGTAAGTGAATGTGTATTTTCTTTGAATATCAAACAACAAACTTAATTACACACACCTATAAATATGATTGACTGTAATACAACACTTAATATATAAAACAGATAGAGTAATAAAATTCGTTTAATTATTATTTTTCCACTAGAAGATTGATATATTCATAACCAAATGATACAAAGTTGAAATACAAAAGGGCAGCAAAAAAAAA
The DNA here is from genome assembly GCA_900406435.1 of Lepidium aucheri. NCBI lineage: Eukaryota > Viridiplantae > Streptophyta > Magnoliopsida > Brassicales > Brassicaceae > Lepidium > Lepidium aucheri. Next base: position 10,831 of record OVBA01000731.1, on the reverse strand, counting down.
AATATATCTTATATATCAAATCGGGATACATTTTTATTTTGGCCGTGTTATAAATTTTACAATAAATTTAATATATAGTTTGTAACGACCCTTAAAAATATATGCAAAGTAGATTTAGTTACAAATTTTTATATAAAATTTCAAAATTTATATAGATATTAATAAAAAATACTCGATTAATATTGTTTAAAGAAAATGGGTTATATTAACCAAAATTTTATGAGAATATCTTATTGGTTATAAAATAATATATAGGATACGTTGATATATATTGTATTACACACGTTAATATATATTATTTAGGATCTTATGTTAACCTTTCACTTATATATTTATACTAGGATTCAATTCACGTTATAGCATAGAATTTGATTGTTTTTCTAATCCGTGTTCATTTGGTTCTTAGATCTGTGTTGATATTTTTAATATTATTTTTGAAATGATAATCTAGTGGCCCAAAACCCGAAACAAAATCAACCCAAATAAAAAAATATTATGAACCAAACTCCACAAAACATTTCATAAGCCCTAAGTCTATATATTTAAAAACAAAACTGAACTCAAACCCAATATGGAACCAATCAAAACCAAATATTTTAGTCTTTTTATTAAATCTTTTAAAATTTTGAATTCTTATATAAAAATGCATGTACGTGAACTCGATCTTTATCATACCAAACTATATTCAAAAATAAAATATCCAAATATGTTTTAAACCAAAATATCAAATTAGTTGAATGGAATCCGACAAAATACCAGAATCTAATCTAAATTCGAATTGGAATTGAATCAATAACCGAATTTGTAATCAATTTTTTTTTTTGAATTTTAGTTTTTGTAGAAATTTTTATTGAATTTGATTTTTATATAAAAATTGTAACATAACTACTTTATCCTATTTTTAAGGGGTGTAATGAATTTGGGTTAAATTTATCCTAAAATTATAACAAGGCCAAAATGAAAGTATTTCTCGCTCTAATATATAAGACTAACCGAATTGATCATAATTCCAAATCTATGATAATCTTATAACACCAACTTCCAAAAATAATAAATACATCGAGTACAAATTATGCTATTGAGTCGGTCCCAAATTTGGGGTCGATTTTTGGAGTTCATAGATTTATAAAATATTTTGGTATTTTTGTCGGGTTTCGTTAATTCAATTTTGTATTTTAGTTATTTTAATTTAAGACTTATTCGAATGTTTTATTTTTTAGATAAAGTTTGATCGTTATAGATCAAATTCATGTATTTTATATAAAAAATCAAAATTAATAAAGATTTTATAGAAAACTCTAAAATTTAATTCTTTATTTTGTTTCGATTCGGGTTTATGTTCAGTTTTTAAAATAAATACATTTAGGACACATTGGGGTATATTGTCGGATTCGGTTCTGGCTTGATTCTTTTACTTTGGTTTGATATCAATTCGGTTTTGGGCCCCTAAAACAATATTTCAATGATGAAAACAATACTCAAAATATCAACTCGGCTTTACAAACAAATTGAATATGAGTTAAAAAACAATAAAATCCCAAGCTATAACATGTGTATAACTTTAGATATATATTTTTTGGAATCTAACCCCAAACGAGAGAAACTCTTAGAAAGATACTCCAAAAATGACTAATAAGATCCAAAGAACAAATACTCAAAAACTAAAAACCCGAAAGCAAAGATTGAAGTCATCATTTGGCACAAGAACTATAACGGAAGATGAAACTTTTTATAGCGGAAGTGAGTACCTCGCAAATGAAGAAAAAACTATTATACCGACAAAAATGAATCTATTAGTAGAACTGCACAAAATCACAAGAACCGTTTAATTTTTTAAAAAATTATGCAGAGCATTTATGTGAAACTATAACATATACACAACTACTAAAAAAGTCAGAATTCCGATCTAAGCTCTCTCTTAAAGATTTTCAGAAAAAATATTTTATTTTCCACTGAACTCATCTTTTCTCCTTTAAAATGATATCTTATACAAAAAAAGTAAGACTAATCTTTATAATCAGTTTTTCATTATTTTGACCATACGAAGCTAAAAGTTTTTTTTTTAAAATTTCAATCTACTGCTTACATTATATAGTAACTTAATTAATAGGTTTAACTAATAGGTCGGTCAGTTGTAGTCTAATATTGACAAAATAAATCCAAATTTTTTTCTGGTTGACTTTTAAATAATTACATTGTAAGGGGTATTAGGCAATTTTATATGTTTAAAGCCTTCAACAGAAATTTGGCATTTTGTAATTAAATGTTTTAGAACTATAGCAGAAGACAATTTCTGAAAATGATACCAGAAAATGAGAATTTGCAAAAAAATAGTGAAGATAGAGAGTTCTTTACTGCGATAGTTATCATTGTTGGGCATGCAATATAGAAGAAACTGAGTACGTTTTGCATTACCTTATTGGGCTTTGTTAATTGGCCCATATGATATATTCAAAATCACTTACTCGAGGATTTCAGTGTTGTATATTGTCAAAATAACAATGAAACATATCGACTCGTTGACAAGATTAAACCAGTTATCATATTAATGTAAATTATAGTTAAGACTAATGAAGATGGTAGGGGCTGCGCGAACGCAAACCCCCTCTGCCACAAATAATGACGCAGGCTCTTCCACTTGGAAAGACCTTAAGCTAAGCACCCCTCCTCAATGTGCAATGGAGGTCACTAGCCTAGGCCACTCTTCTTCTTGATCAAGAGTCGACCCCGTCCAGGTAAGTGATTTTTGCGGTCGATTAGCATCTCTATTTATACTCATGCGTCCTCAGTCATCTTCGGTTGTGTGAGCGATGTGGGACTTTTGAAACTCTCTTACAAACGTGGACTTTTGGGCTAATATACACATGGGCCTAACTTTTGGGCTAATAGTCCAGTACTTCGTTACTCTTTTGATATTACAGTACTAGCCAAAAGTTAAAAGTACTGGAATGAAAAAAAACACTCAAGCAAACTCATAGTCAAAAAGATAAATCATTAAACCAACAATCGTGAGGAAAACTCTTATACAGCACAAAGCTTTTTAATGGCCAACAAACTTTCTAACAAAAGACAACAATATGTTTGGTTTGGAACAACCCCAATATAAAGTGAATGTACATTTTTTTTTTGAATATTAAACAACGAACTTAATTACACACACCTATAAATATGATTTACTTTATACATCATTTAATATATAAAACAGATAGAGTAATAAGATCGTTTAATTCTTTTTTTTTTCTTCACTAGAAGATTTATATATTCATAATCAGGATACAAAGTTATAATACAAAAGGTAGACAGCGAAAAAAATAGAAATATTCTTGGAGTCTAATTCCAAAAAAATTTAATTAAGATCCAAAGAACAAATACTCAAAAACTAAAAACCCGAAAGCAAAGATTAAAGTCATCATTTGGCACCAAAAACTATAACGGATGATGAATTTTTTTATGGCGGAACTTACTACTTCGCAAATAAAGAAAAAACTAATATACCGATAAAAGTGAATCTACCAATAGAACTGCGTAAAATCACAAAAATTGTTTAATTTTTAAAAAATTATGTAGAGCATTTATGTGAAACTATAACATATGCTCAACTTCTACTAAAAAGTTAGAATTCCGATCTAAGCTCTCTCTTAAAGTTTTTCATAAAAAAATATTTTATTTTCCACCGAACTCATCTTTTCTACTTTAAAATGATATCTTATATAGAAAAAAAAAAGTAAAACAAATCTTTATAATCAGAAATTCATTATTTAACCAATCGAAGCTAAAAGTTTTCTTTTAAAGAGACTATATATCATTACAACAAATCACTCTGAAACCTATCTTTGATTTGTTCATCATTACAAACAAACAAAAATGGCTTCATCTTTATTCCTAACACTCATCACATTCATCTTTCTCTCTTCACTTTCTCACTCTTTAACAACAACAAACACAATCCCTTCTTCACCAACAATCTCTCCATTTGAACAACAAATCTCGCCGGAAATTGCTCCTCTCCTCCCTTCACCTGCCGTTTCCTCCACTCAAAACATCCCTTCTTCTTCTGCACTTCCTCAACCTCAAAACGACGACGTTTTTGCTGATCCTGATCCTGCTTTCTCTCCCTTAGCTTCTCCTCCGGTTTCTTCACTTGCTTCTCCGTCTTCTCAAGCTCCTCGAATTCTCCTCTACATTGTCTTCTTCGTCGTCTCATGTTCCTCGCTCCGGCTTCTTGCCATTTGAACTTTATAAGCCATTTGTATTATACACACACGTACGTGTTTGCTTTCATGATTTTGTTTGTCTTCAAAATATTTTCTCATCTCCAATAATACATTCTTTTCTTTTATCAATTGGATCAACAAAATCCGATATATAGCCAAAGTTTTCCAACTGAAACTGTGTGAGATTCAAATTCACCAACTAGTGTTAAACTAGATCATAAGCAAACCTACTGTATCACCTATTTTTGGTATAAAACATTTACTTTAGTTAAAAAATAATTTTATTTTTCTTAATCTATTATACTTTTTCTTGATTTTAATGTTATCCAATATGTTACGCTACGACCACATAATCAAAGTGAATCCACCAAGTGGTTGAGTGTGAGTTTTGTTGCTTTCCGATTTAAGAGAATTACGTTTATCTCACATGATTCTAGAGCTTAATTAGTATCCAGTTATTAACCCAGAAAAAAAAAACAACTACATGATATATACATACATCATCACCTTAAAAATGCTCATAAGTTGTGTATTTTTAGTTAATTAGTAGTTTAATTTGTTTACTTTTGATGACTTTTTATTTTCCTTTGCCACTTCACTGGTTTGTTCGTTTCTGCTCTTGCTTTATATGTTTATATTTTTGTAACTAGATAAAGGACCTTTTGAAAAAGTTGAAATCATATTTCAAATTAAAGTGTTATATGCTTTACAATCTACTGTTCTAAGTTGTATCAAACATTAAATTTTACTGTTTATATGCAAAATAGCATTCGAGTTATAGACTACTAATTAATATCGACAAACATTTCGTTTAGTACAATAATCAATTGTTGTCAGATACATGGATTTTAAATACATTAAGCCTATGTCTTAGTTGTACATTTATGTTAGTAAACCTACTTATATTTTCTAACACTAATGGGATCAAGAAGGATCGATATATATAGTTAAATTGTTTTTACTGGAGTTGGTAGAGATTAAAACTTACCAGCTGGTATCAACCTAGATTATAAGCAAGTTAGTATATCTTGTTTTTGACACTAATCTGATATTTAGAAAAAAGAATAAAACACAAGTTAGATTATTGATTGGTCTTAATCTTACACGTGCTTATGATTCGAAAGGAAGCAATGTATTAATTTTAAGGTATTAAAGTATATAGCATTATTGCATAATTCCTAAAATGCCAGAAAATTTAGAGGCATGCATGTGACTTCGCGGCATATGACTGCCTCACAGTCACGACTTAAAGCAATAACAAAAAAAGAAAAGAAAAGATGCCTTCTTCTCTTGTCCCATGCTTTATTTTTATTTCAATGCCATAACAATAAAGGATCAGAAAATTAAAGTCTTAGTTATAAAGATTGATGTTGCTGAAAATGAATAATATATAAGTAAGGATGTTAAATTATTTGATTTCACATCAGGTATTTAGGTTATTATGCGTGACAGATTGTATATGTTAGTACTATAAGATTGATGATCCCCACTCACTGTCTCAGTGGAACCATGATGAACTTCATGAGAGACCAACACAAAAAAGCATATTTAATCATTGTTAATGTAGAAACTAACCATCCAAAATAAGAAATAGCAAAAAGATAAGATTTATTTGCTATGCAATTTAGCTATTTGTTTTAGAGGATTTAGTACAAAATGTTCTAAATCCAACTCTGAGATTCAAGAGGGAGAGAGAGCAAAAATTATTTATTAATTTGAAGAACAAAGAGATTAAACAATACAAAGATGCCGAGTTAATTGTTATTGCTTAAGTTCAATGCCTAAAATACGATTTCTTTTTCTAAGATCTCCACCTCTATTTATAAAACATAGAGGCGGTTACAATCCATTTGAAATAGAAAAGATTACATTTCTGTTTAGATTCGAAAGATTCTTACAAAAATTTTGAAATTTTTCTTATCCGAACAGGAAAACTTTCATTTGTCTTTTGATAACCTGTCGCCCGAGTTATTGTCTTCTCGACAACTTTAATAGAGCCCGAGATGGATTCTCAACTGAATTACATACCAAATTTAGGAGTTGAGTGATTTCATCTATTAATTTTTATCGTGGACCTCGGATCTACCTCCAACACTATTCTTGAATTTTGACTAATTTGCTGTTGTGATGATTTTGTTATGTTTTTTTTTAATATAGTTTTTCGTTTATCTTTCTTTTTTTTAAAAATGTTTGGAAGAATAAATTCTTGAAAATCTCCTTTACCGAAGACACGTGAGCCAGTAAAAGTAATCTCTTTACAAATATTCAGATACTAAGAATCAAACTTTTCTACCTACAGTAATAGAAACATGATTAAAGGTTACTAGATCAGTTGACAAAAAAAATGTCACATTTCCATTTGAATCAAATCAACCAGAATTGGACCATGGATTGCGCTATTTTTGGTTGATCCTAGCTGATGAGTTGCTCATATTTTTGTTGGATTCTGAATTAGCTCAGACCACTACTAACAATTATATATCAATGAATTTATATCTTTGACAAAAGATGGAGTAACTAATATGCATCATTCAATATTCGAAGTCCTCAACAAATCTCATACAAAACCCGATAATATGATGAATAATTTAGTTGAACCAAAGAAAAAATATTGAACAATACTAAGACCATCATTATTGGTAAAAACAAAATGGGTCTCTTAAATTTTTTTTTAATCTTTTTGATTTAATAATTAAATTTTGTAGTATTATTTTTTGAAAGATAAACAATTCAGAACAAGACATGTGGCATATATGTTTCTTAAAAAATTTTCAAAGTCTCTTAATTAAGAGACCTCTCTCTCCTCCCTCTTCTCATATTTAATATTTTTCATTTTTTTATTAACAAGATATTTGGAAGAACCTCTTGTGAATGATGCTCTAAAGCATCTCTATTCATTAGAACCCCAATAGGGGTTTTTAACATTTTTTTAAATGGAAATAATAATTTATTACAAGTTAAGAACTCTTGTATTGATTTTAATTTTTTGGGGCTCCAATGGTAGAACCCCAAGGGGTTCTTAAAAAAAAATTCCTCTAATTGTAAAATTTATTGTAAACATATATTTTACAAAAACATAATTATTTTGCATTTTTAAAATTTAAAGCATACAAAATATACGTTTCAAAATACCTTCGGATTCTCTTTCGATCTCTTCGAACATCTTTGATCTCTTTGCAGCTATAACAAGAGAAGAAAATCTGGCTCTCTAAATGAAGAAAAGGCTTCGAAAGACAAAATACAAGAGGCTTTTTTACCATGTTCTTCATCATTGATTCTGGTAAGGTCGTAGCAAGTGCTGAAGGAAGAGTGGTTTGTTACATTGTTCATCATCTTCCCCTTGAGTGGAGTTATCAATTATGAGTTGTTCAAATCCAGCTGCAGCAGCTGCAAGTAACTCTTTGTATTTGAGAATCTATTAACAACAAAGAGTAGTTTTAAAAACTTAACTTAAAGCAAGGCATAGTTATCAAAAGAGGTACCTTCAAACTCGCGATCAATGGCTTCTAACATCTTATGCCTCCTAGCCGCTGAAACAATAAAACAGCATAAGAACAATGTCTTAGTAGAAAGGATACGATTAAAGATAAAGAGTGCTTAAGTTCATCAAGATGTGCTGTAATCAAACAACACAAAAGAAAAGTCCAATATTGATCTAAGCTTCATCCAGAAACATAATCATCAACTATGAGTTTTAAAAAAACAGAGGAAATATTTTCACTTACCTTCGAATTCAAGTTCAATATGGTCCAACATACTTGAACGCTTATCGGCTACATCAGTTACAGCTCCTAACTGTAAATCCAAACAAGCATGAGATTAAGAGTACACGGCTCTGCAGAAAATCTTTAAATTAGTGTCAGCTGATTTCAAACACAACTCAGATATTAGATCAAAAACCTAATTTCAGAAGAAGAAAAGAAAGACGAGAGAAAGAGAGAGAGATCGTCTTACGTTGATCTGCTGCTTAATTGCCTTGGAGAAAATTGACATTGGCTGCAACCAATATCATTTACTGGTTACTTCAAGAGATTCATGTTCTTCTAAGATTCTATATTACTTAAGACTTGATTTGATATTCCCATTCAATTAGATCTAAACCCAGACCTCCAATTCCTTCTTCCTAAAACCAAAAAGTCAAATGCGTTTGTATCTGAATCAATCATAGAATTTCGTCATGTGTTATAATATATATATATGTGATTAAAGAAAAACTCTCATGTCTATTACCTGGCAAGCAACTTCATAGAGGCTTGATAAAACAAGACACGTAAACAAACCCAGAGCTAAAAACTTTGTTCCCATGGCGAAGTACCAATTGACATCAATCGAGGAACCCTAATTTTAAAAATCAAACAACCTTAATAGCAAAAATCAAACAACCATAACTATTAAAAGTTTACAAAATCGTATCTTGGTGTTTAGAAGAGAAGAAACTCCAATGATTTGGGAAACAATCACTCTGATTTTGTCATTCTGATCATCGTCACCATCACCGGAGAAGCAACTGGCAAAGTTTTCGTGAAAACCAAAATGAGAAGAAGCGTTGTGACTATTTTTTTTTCTGGAAAAAAGCTTTGCCCAATAAGATAGTGATACGTATGGGTTTCTTATTATTTCATAAGGCTCTATAATAAGATACGGTTCTACACTCAACAACTCTTATTTAATTTAATTATATTAAATTAATACTTAAGAACCCTCTAAAAACCCTCAATGGAGGTGGTCTAAGATCCCTATACTAGTACGAGGAGGAGTCGAAAACAGTTAGTATTGTCTTTACAAATCGTATGTATTCATGTCTACTCAAAACGCAAACGTCAACGTTGAATTGTACTCAAGTATATCTTACAAGTCAACCCTAAATCTCCATTTTTACAAGGAGAAATATAATTTTAAAACAAAACCAAAAACCCACATTTCGAAAAAGTGGACCGGCTCTACAAAAATAACACACTAATTAAACCAAAATCAAACCGGGAAAAAACACATCCAAAAATTACTCCCTTATAGCAAAACCATTGTACCAAAACCGGAAGCGAAGAAATGAGAACCGGTCCATGTTTGTGATTGCGTTTGCGTCCAAAAATAATGCAATCAGAAAGTCATATTTTTAGCGTTGATAGTCAATTTTAAGGTTCAACATTCTGTTCTTTGTTTTCTACTTCTTCAGGCCATTGACGAACACTAGTATCAATCGGTGAACCTGCGACTATTGGTGAAACGCCTCGGCCACCAAATATGGGACGCATAACAGTGTTATCGGATTGTCTCCAGTAATGATGAATGGCTCGGGATGGACTTTTTAAGAACATACTGAAGCTAATAGGTTGATCAATGTTGTTATCTGACAAGCCTTGATCAATGCAGAGGAAAAAAGAATCCATATCGAAAGAAATCGTGAAGAAGGACACATGAAGTTATGGAACGACTACTTTGCAGAAAATGCAATTTTCCCACCTCAAATTTTCCGACATCGCTTTAGAATGAATAAATCATTATTCATTCGTATTGTTGATCGCTTATCAAATGAAATTTCTTTCTTTCAACAAAGAAGAGATGCAACCGGAAGGTACGACTTCTCTGCACTACAGAAGTGTACAGCAGCAATTCGTATTCTCGCATACGGTTGTGCGGCTGATGCAGTTGACGAATACCTCCGAATGGGTGAAACCACTTCTATGAAGTGCATGAAACATTTTGTTGACGGAATCATTTTTTGCTTTGGAGAGGAGTACCTAAGAAAACCCACCACAGAAGATCTTCAAAGGCTACTCATTATTGGAGAAACGAGAGGATTTCCCGGCATGATGGGAAGCATTGATTGTATGCATTGGGAGTGGAAGAATTGTCCCACCATTTGTAAAGGAAAATATTCTCGTGGTTCCGGTAAACCAACTATCATTTTAGAGGCAATTACTTCCCAAGACCTTTGGATATGGCACACATTTTTTGGTCCTCCTGGAACTTTAAATGATATCAATATTCTTGATCGCTCTCCGGTTTTTGATGACATATTACAACGTCGAATACCGAGAGTGAGGTATGTTGTGAACGGGAACATATATCGTTTGGGTTACTATCTCACTGATGGAATTTATCCAAAATGGGCTTCATTTATCCAATCTATTTCACTTCTACAAACTGAGAAAGTATCTTTATTCTCCACCCATCAAGAAGCTTGTCGTAAAGATGTCGAGCGTGCTTTTGGAGTTTTGCAAGCTCGATTTACAATTATTAAAATCCGGCTCTTATTTGGGATAAGGAAAAAATTGGGAAAATTATGCGAACGTGTATTATACTCCACAATATGATAGTAGAAGACGAACGAGATATGTATACTCAGTTCGATGTCAACGAATTTTTACAGGCGGATTCTTCTGGAAATACAATGGTCGATTTCACATATTCTACTGATATGCCTTCAAGTCTCGTCGATATGATGGCAACTAGAACTCGCATTCGTGATCGAACTATCCATGAACAACTAAAGAACAATTTGGTCGAGCATATATGGAATAAATTTTCAACCAATCAAGATTAAATTGATTGTCTACTATGGCTGTTTTTTCTCCCCTCTACTTATTTATTTCTCACCGGAAAAACCTATACTTTTC